>JAOEHY010037488.1:65170-76309 GCA_025447955.1 Psilopsiagon aurifrons | reverse complement strand
ATAGTATAGTGTGGTAGAATATAATATAATGTAATATGGTGGAATAGAATAGAATAGAAAACAGTATAGTATAGTGTGGTAGAATATAATATAATGTAATAGAATAAACTATAACAGGACAGGACAGGACATGAACAGAATAGAACAGAGCATGAACATGAATGTGAATGTGAACATAAACATGAGTATGAATATAATATTTCAGTTGGCAGGGACCTACTATGTTCATTTTTGCAACTGCCTATGCACCTGTTCTGTATATTCTAGTGCATAATATGTGTGTTCATGTGTATGTATGTCTGTGTATAAAGGAGAGCCACCAATATTGTATGTAAATCCATAGTATCAGCTTGTATCCATGTGACTGCAAAATTGAGAGGAGTGGCTAATACACCAACTTGTGCAGCAGTTCAGAGGATTTTTGACTGGCTGAAGAAATGATCCAAAAGGAATTTTTGAAGCTCAACAAAGTGAAAGTCCAGTTCTGCAGCTGAGAAAGAACGACCTCATGTGCCAGTACACACTGGGTGCCAGCCAGCTGGAAAGCATCTTTGCAAAGAAAGCCTTGGTGTTAGTTGACCGTAAGCCAGCAGTGTGCACTCATGGCAAAGGTCAACAACATTCTGGCCTGCATTAGGGCTACATTACCGGTAGGCCAATGGAAGTGATTCTTCCTCTCTATTCAGCCCCGAATATCACATCTGGAGTGCTTGCTTCAGTTCTGAGCTCTCCAGGACAAGAGACATGTTCACACTGGAACAGACCCACTGAAGGACTACAAAGATGATGAAGTGGAGCATCCAATATCTAAGGAAAGGTCGATTCAGCCTGGAGAAGAGAAGGGTTAGGGGGAATATTGTCAATTTGTATTAATACCTGTTCAGAAGATATAGCCAGACTCTTCTCAGTGGTACCTAGTGAGAGGAAAGAGGAAATGGCTACAAATAGAAATACTGAAAATTCTGTTTAAACATCAGAAAAATCCTTTTTTAATGTGACTCTATTTGAACACCAGAAGAGGAGGCTCAGAGAGGTTGTGATGTCTCCATTCTTGGTGATATTGAAAACCTGAAAGGACGCAGCCCCTGGAAACCTGCTCTAGCTGACCTTGCTTTGAGCAGGGGATCGGACTGGGCGATCTCCAGAGTGTCTTACCTCTTTGACAGTTCTGTGTTTCTGTGAATGTGTGATTCTGTGGATGGAGATGTCCAGAATTTCTTACTTGCCCAGCATTTTGCCTTTATTCTCTGTCAGTCACATTAGAAGCCTGGAAGAAGAAATCTACCTCAAATGCACTCAGCAGGCTTCTAGAAACACTGACATTGCCAGTTCAGTGCCCAAGAGATGCAGGCACGTGTGCTGTGTTCCCTGCTGCTCCACGCTGTCTCCAAAGTACCCCACTAGTACTTATCTTTCTCTTCTTTTTTGCACAAAGGATTTTATCCAACAGTTATATTATGGAGACTTCATTAACCGCATACTTTCGTTTCAGTGTTACTGAGCCAATGCAAAGATAATGCAAAATAATCGGTCTCCAATCCAGACTTCAAAGTGCACAAAGTTTATTCAGCTGACTAATTGATGATCTTTACTATTATGATGATCCTATGAGTAAAAAAAAATCAAAGTAAATTTTAAGCTCTCTTACTTTAATTTTACTGGCATTGATGATTTCAACTGAAATACATTGCCTCAAGAATAGCTGAAGTCTTTTTCTGTTTAAGAAAGAAGCAGCATTTAGGCAAACCAATGTTCAGTTCTAGTACATACCACTCAAAAAGCAAGCTATTCTTATGTGAAAAAAACAATAAAGGTATGGGCCATTTTTTTCCTAATAAGATAGATGCTGGATAAATATAATCATTGCCTGACTTAACCTAGACTAAGCCTCATGTGTGTTTATATTTCAGACATATGATAATCTTTGCCTCATGGGTAGATTTCTAAAATCAATTTCTTTAAACTTCCAATACACATAAAAAAATATGTACATTTTTTGTTATTAGTTCCTGAGTGTTAGAGTTGCATTAGATAGAATTGATAGGGTAGGATTAAGATATGTATTAAAAAAGTAGAGAACTGAGACAGTTCTATAGTAATTAGATCTGAAATATATTTTCTATTTATTTGTTATCATAAAGGATACTACCTGTGTTTATTTGCTTCTCACATAAAACAAGAAATCAGCCTCATTAAATCAAGGAAACAGCATGATTTCTTTTAGTCTGTATCATACAATTTGTAGGTAAATGTTATGTTCTTCATCAGAGTTTATGAGACAAAATTCACCAAACTAAGAGCTGAAATTAAATGTTTTCCTGTTATATCTGGTTTTCCTTTTCTTTTTAATTTTGTTTATTTTGTATATACTGAAAACTGAGTGTAGACATCTACTTTTAGGCTCCCAATGAAAAGGGGTTTTGATTTACTTGCAAAAATTTCAAGCAGAAGTGCTTGGTAAAGCTTTCAGTCATATTCTGCTAACAAAAGAGTACTCTACCTGACAGATAGAGAAAAGGAGCCGTTATTTATACCCTTTTCACTCCCCAAATGGGCTAATTTCATACCATACTCCAGAATATGAATCTGACAACAACACAACTTGTCTTCCAAGCTCTATGCTGGTTTCAAAGGCTTCAAGATGTAGAAAGATAGAATAATATGCTACAGTCTAAACTAAGCATGTAAAAAAATAACTGCAAATCTAGGCTTATGGATAGCTCTTTTTCTTTGGAATAGCTGCAGCTTTACAGTGAGTCTCATCTGCAAGTGATAAGAGAGTTTCTCAAAGGAGCAGTAGTTATGTCCATCACAGATTTTATACCCTCCCAGAGCAGATTGCAATCCCAATGTCATGACTATTCTATTCTCCGCATTTATCTGACAACAGCATTGAAGCAGCCAAAAGAAATTAAAGTTGCTCTGAATCATTCAAAGAAAAGAGTAGTATCCAGTAAAGAGTATGGAATCAGAGAGTACGTAGGAAACAGCTTAAAAGAGGCAATACAAACTACCTAAATTTAAGGGAAAATTCTACCTACTTACTCACTGTGTTTAATAACTCTTTGCCCCACCTGTTTATGGACTTTTAGGATTCTATATCAAAATTGGTAAACTAATTGATATTTCCCTCTCATCACAATCAGAAAACTTAATGCAATTTTTTACTAATGCAATTTAAACTCACAGTACTGGTTCTATCCTTGGTGTGAATGAAAAAGAAAATTAAAAACAACTAACACCACACATTTCTTTCCCTTCTTCAGTAAGCTGCTGATTGTTGATATAGTTTAAAAATACTTTTAAGTCTTCTCCTCACTTTTTTATTTGCACGTAAAAAAATATAAATAAAAGACCTTGCTAGGTATTTATCTTCAAGGTCCTGGTCAGAGAAGTCACTGACTTCTGGACATTCTCCAGAAGTGTCTTGTTTTTCCCAAATACACGTAGAACTAAGCTCTGGCTGAAGTCGCGTTTTATTTGAAGTGGAAAGGATTCTATCACATCTCGATACAGTACACCTGCTTATTATCACCAGTGTGATGTTATCCCTTTTGTAATGTATGCCACTGTCACCTTCAGTTTAGCATGTGATCCACTGTAGTTTCAAGAGCTTCTTCTGTAGCCAGTTTATTTATTGATGTATTTGTACTTCACCTTTATTTCTTACAGTGCCATGCTTTTAACAAAACCTTGCTGAATTCTGTCCCATTTATTGCATGCCATTAATCAGTTTCTTAATGTTATTCTTGACATCAAGAATATGTTTATCAAAGTAATTTTGAGTTTTTATCCTGCTGTATACTGTATCTGCAATTCCAGATTGTATTTTACATTCATTTCTTTCTTAAGAGTGAAGTACTGAAGCTTCTTGCTGTTAAATTCATATAATTGTTATTAAGGTGAATTTGAGGTAGAACTTTAAAATAACATTATTCTTCAATAAAACTAAAGGGAAATTAAGAGGCAAGGGAAAAAGAAACTTGTGAGGGAGTGGAAGGAGTCTCTTCTGATTTGCAAGGCTGCTGAATACATTATTCGATCCCTTAAATTACAAGGTTAAATCAGTCCCCAGGGTGGCCACTCTTCCTTATACTTACTTTGCTGTTCATCTTTCTTGTGCCTAAAGACTAAAATTAAATTAAATGCACCCAGCTTTGCATTCTCTGTGTCCTGCTGTATTTCTTTCACAAAGATGCCCTTTCCTCCTTCTGTTATTACCCTGGAGACTTTCAACAGGTCTGTCTGTCTCCCACCAGATTCCACATCTCAGAGCGAACATGTGCATCCTGCATCATATAAAGCAAAATACACTACACATATCTACAACTGATTCAGTCATTTCCTTCTTGTCCCTCTGATGACCCTATTATGAATACCTCCTCCCCCCTTCAGGAAACCCAAGTCCTCTAAGCTGCACCATCTGTATAGCCATATATTTATCTTCAGGATGTGTTTGTCCTTGCTCAGGCTTTTACCCTCTCCGATAGAATTGATAAGAACACCAGCTGAGGTGCTGATTCTATCATCATCACTTCAGGAGCCTTGCTGTTTCTTAAGGCTTTCTCTAGCTTGTTCTTAGAATGGCAGCATTAGCTCCCAAGTGAATAAGCCACATGGAGGAGGTGTCAGATGGCTGAACGAGCCTTGACAAACTTGTGCAACAGCTCTGGTTTGGGCAGAATCTCTCCATCAGCATTAGGTCATGAGCACAAATGGATGTTTCTGTTACTGAGAGAAGTGAGTCACCAACCACTACCACTTTTCATTTTCTTTTGTGAGCAGGGGTCATGAACCACTTAGCTGTCAGAGCATGTGGTTTTTCTTCCTTCAGCACTGCAGTTGGTTTCCCACTCATCGCCAAGACAGTTTACTACTTTTTTTTAAAGCTTGATAGATCGCCAGCTGAGGCTAAAGCTCCATCTGCAGCATTAGTAGATCACAGCCAGCTTTCTCCCTGTGGAGAAATGTGTTCCTTTTTCTTCACTGGGGCTTCTGCAGATCTCAGCTTCTTTGTTCTTTGAGTCTCCACATCTAGTATGTCTATGAAGTCTTTGTGTTTCCTCATGCTTCTCAGCTCACCCTCCCTTTCTGTAATTCTACTGTTTGATTTCTAGAAGATTATATTTCCTGGCTTTCTGGTTTCTGCTATAAACCATATTGACTGAAAATCCAGACTGTGACCCATATAGAAGCATCTACATTTGGGATCCTAGTCTGGACATAACTCCCGTGAGGGCAGGTGGAGGAAGAGCTTGCTGCTGAGTCAGATTTAGCAAGGAAAAATTATTCAGCCTCATCACCCTATTTTCCATAGCCCTGTAAACTCCCTGAATCCTGGTTTATTCCAATTTCCTTATGAAGTATCCTCTAGTTGCCATTTGTTGCTGGTTAAGTGATCCCAACCTTTCTATGGTAAAGGGTTTTTTTTAAGTAAGTCCTTGATTTAGTACTTCAAAGCTGAAACTGAATTCAAATCAAAATGTGATGCCCTGTCAGCTGATGACCTGAAGAGGATTTTAGTCACATTTTACAAATCAGCATTTCTCAAGTAGTAGCTAACACTCACAGAAGATGTCTCTGTGCCACCACAGTTAAGATCAGATTAACAGTGTGGACTAAATCTCTGTGCTTAAGCACAAAGGACTGTCCAGGTTCCCACTCAATTCTGCAGTGGACTCCTCCATTGAGCTCAGCAGCAGCCCCTATGCATATCCCCAGGGCTGCAGCTAAACTTATTGTCTGCTCCTCTGCAGCTCCTATGTTGGCATATTTCATGAGGCGAATAAAGAAAACCAAGGTTAATAGTTTTTGGCAGGGGATGTGAAGAGGAAAATAAAGGAAAGAGACAGTTGATTCTGACTTAGGCTATTTGGTTAGTGGTACTGGGATTTTTTACACTGATTTTGATTGTCTTCAGAATAGGCTGATTGTTAGTCAACTACTATTACAATCATATTTTAAATTAAAAGTCCTCTCAAAGAGACACCTGTGAGCCAGGTGTTACTTATTTCTTGATACAAAAAAAAAATAATTAAATTAAACAAACTTATTCTAGAAAATTTTCTGAGAGTTACTGCTAAAGAGCTCAGCATAAGGCTAGGGCTACTATTATTTCAGTTGGAAACCTCAGTCAAGCACTTTGAAAGGTTCTTAAAATCTCAAATTCTTAAAAATCCACCCAGGTCTTTCATCCGTCATCTGAATATTGGAGATGTGATGACAGAGGAAGGTGTGGAGAGATTGCAAGAAAAAGTATAAACATGGCAAAGCTTATTTTTCCAGCTTTCTGTGTGGCTATTTCTCTACATGAAAGCAGAGTTATGTCTATGATATGATAGATTTTCCAGAACAAGATTCAGTACGCAGCATCCTGATTTTTCCTGCTGTCATATTTTAATTCTTGATGAGTATTAGTATATTCTCATCTGTTTAAGTCTGAGAGAGGTTTTTAAGTTACCACAAAGCTGTCAGTGGTCTCAGTATACATTTGGGCAAAAGACTAGAATAAGTGTTGCTAAATGTTATTCATCATAGGCAGGAGGCAGAAAAACCCCCAATATTCTATTTTAATTCAAAAAACAAAATAGTTACCATTTTGTTATATTTTTAATTTTAAAGTATTGCTGCGTCCCCAATCTAATTCCTCTCATTCCTCCTTTTATCTTTTATGCTTTTACTCTAAATGCAATTTCTGTTACCACATCACTTTTCTTGTGCCTGTCCTACCAGACTCCTGATTTTCAAATCAGGAGGAGAAAGCGAACAGCAGTTTTCCTGGATTTCCCCAAATATTGTAACCAGCAGCATTATTTCAGCTTTAAAAGAAACTACGGCATATACTTGTTGTGCTTCAGTGACTATTTTTTTTTTTTAGACTTATTCCAAATATTTAATATGTTTTTAATTTAATATAATCTGTCCTTTTTTGTGTTAGTGACACCCTTCAGGTTCTCTGAAACTCTCCACAGTCCTAACAAAATGCTGGTTTTAGTACGGATGCACTGTCCTTTTTTGGAATTTTTCTATCTTGTCCTCTCCTGGTCCACTGCAGCCACTTTGACCCTTAATTCGCATTTTCCTTAAACAAGCCCTTCCCCTCCCCAGCACCTCCCCCCCACTTTTCCTGTCATCTGGTTATATACAGTTTTCACCTCCACCCTTCCTTAGCTCCATAAGACAGACTAGCCTGCTGAGGAATACCTGCCGTTGCTATGTACAGAGGTGATCTGTAGCATCACCTCTGTACACAGAAGTAAACCAAGGACAACATCTCGCCATGACACTCAGATGCCATAGAGGTGGTCTGCGTGTGGCAGCTGGGGTTTTGGACTTGTTAGTCCACTATATTTTTATGTTTGTAGCTAAGTGCCATACATCCCTAAAGTTTGAAGGAGCAATGCTACCTTCACTTTCTTACACTTCAGTCTCCTGCACATTTCAAATTGATTGATGACCTTCATGAAAGGTATTAGAGAGATTTATGCAATGCTGCTTCAGTTGTCATGAGGTAATGTCAATAGCTGAAGCAACATCTTTCCAGATGCTTTTGATATGTAAAATGTGCAGTGTTTCAAAATTCTTTCTCCTGGAATTTCACAAAAATCATAAAAATATGTAATCTACAGCTGATGCCATCATGACTCTAGCTTAGAAATCATTTGAACTACATATGAGGGATACAAATACAAGCCAGCTGCATTTTCCCATTGTTCTAAATGGAACCAAATTCTCAGCTCATTTGGTTTTTAACTTTTTGTCAGACTCTAATATTCATCAGAAAGTCAATCTTTAATATGTTTTACATGCACCAAGTTTCTGTTTCAAGGACAAGAGTGATTCACTTTGAAGAGCACACATAAAACTGAAGACTGGATTTCCATCTGGTGTGTATGCTTTTATTCATTTTGGAATTTTGAATAATTGCAATAAAATACATTGTACATTTGATGACAGAATAACAGAAAAACATATGAGGAAGCAGACATCTGTATATCTGAAAAAAAAAAAAAAAAGTCAAGACAGAATTGCTAACAAATGGGTTTTTTTCTTTACCTGTAAGGCCAACACCATCCTGGCCTGTATCAGAAACAGCACAGCCAGCAGGGCCAGGGCAGTGATTATCCCCCTGTACTCAGCACTGGGAGGTCCCACCTTAAATCCTGTATCCAGTTCTGGGCACCTCAGTATGAGAGTGACATTGAGGCTCTGGAGAGGGTCCAGAGAAGGGCAACAAAGCTGGTGAAGGTTCTGGAGCATGAGTGTGATGAGGAACAGCTGAGGGAACTGAGGTTGTTTAGTCCAGAGAAAAGAAAGCTCAGGGGGGACCCTTATTGTTCTCTACAACTACCCAAAAGGAAGTTGTGGCAAGGTGAGGGGTCATTCTCTTCTCCCAAGTAACAAGTGATAGGACGAGAGGAAATGGCCTCAACTGGTGCCAGGGAGGTTTAGACTGGATGTTTCATATCTAAATGATTTTTTGATTCTATTCTATGATTCTATCAAATACTGACATAAATAGTGAAGAGGGAGGAAGTGTAATCTGAGGAAGAGAAACCTGAAGAAAGGCAAAACAACAGGCTTCAAATATGCAGAGAGCTGATGCAGAGAGGAAAATCTGTTTTCACATCCAGTAAGGATATACTGAAAAACAAGGGAATTGAAGAAAAATAGGAGACACTCATGTGAGACATTGGGAAAGCTTACTAAAATAAAGTTAGCGAACAAGTGGAAGAGGTTACTTGGAGGTTAGGAGGTATACATATGGTTTATAGCTGAAATAAAAAGGTATAGTTAGGGTATAATTAGAACTGCTGTATGATCTCATCATACAGCAGTAGATTTTTGAGGTCCTTTCTAGTCTTATTTTACTATGGTTCTATTTTTTTAAAGGAAACAGGACTTTGGTGTTCGACCATGATTCACTCACTATTGGAATAATTTTGGGAAAGTCCTCTGCTAAATTCTATCTTTAAGTGTGATTTTTTTTCATGATTTATCTACATAGAAATGCACTACTATATTAACCATCTGTGTGATCAGTTTGAATTCCTGTTTGTGGAGCTAGCTGGGCTCAAAAACACTCAAAGAAGTAAAATTTGAA
Organism: Psilopsiagon aurifrons; assembly: GCA_025447955.1. Taxonomy (NCBI): domain Eukaryota; kingdom Metazoa; phylum Chordata; class Aves; order Psittaciformes; family Psittacidae; genus Psilopsiagon; species Psilopsiagon aurifrons. The sequence continues at coordinate 67,206 of JAOEHY010037488.1, read as the reverse complement.
GCCCCTGCCTCTTCTGAGGTGTCTACCTCATGTCATTCGCAGGACTGCTCACTGGCCGTAAGGGGATGCACCCAGATGATATTCCAAGTTGGCACACTAAAGTGAGCTGTATCAGCAAGGCATGTGCTACAAAAGACACACTGTAGAGGAAACGTGCAACATGTACAGACAGGGTGCCAATGGCATTAAAGAACACGCGGCGTTGTTCACAGATTCTGCAGGCAGTGTGGATTTTTGCAGCAGCGTGCTGCCACGCTTTGAGCCCGGGTGCTGGGGTCTGGCTTGCTGGAGCCCGCTCGGTGGGGAGCCTGGAAGTGCTGCTGCAAGTAGCAGTGCTGCCACAGGATGGAGCGATCTGCCCGAAGCTGCGAAACTTGGCTGATACATTTCACACTGTAAATTTAAAACAGAAATCTGAATACGGCGAAAACATAAGCTGTTTCTGGATGTGTCTCAACAAGACATGGCTTCTTGCAGAGAGCAGGTGGGAAAGAAGGAAGAATTCAGCATAAAAAAAACCCAAACCCAAAATATGCTGCAGCAGTGGTACATGAGGGCAAATTGTTGTAAAGCCTATTGAGCTGCTGAGTGCCTGTTATGCTCATCAATATTGCTGAACTGAAGTGTAGCAAAAGGAAACCCTTTCCAAGGCTCTCTAAAATATTATTTCATGCAGAGCAGCACCTAAATTCTACTTCTTAAACTCAGTATTTTCCACTCTATTTTCAAAGTAGAGTTCTCTCATTTGCAAACAAAAGGAATCTAAAACAAAACAATAGTAAGAAAAGGTCTTGTCACAGCACAAAATAGTTGAAGTGGAAAACAGAGCTGAACTACCAAATCCTGTTTGTGAGTTGCCTCACTCAGGTCTCTTTAGACTGCAGCTTGTGCTCTGCACTACCCTATATGATGTGAGAATCAACATTATTTCAGATAGGTATTCCAACAGTTGCTGGAAGCAGCTAGGGAGGGTTTCATACTTAGGACAGGGTCCAAGCCAGAATGGGAGATAAACAGGACACATTTAGTTGTCATGTCCTCAGGAAGAGCGAGAAACTGCTCTCTTGTCGCGGAGGAAAGCCTTTTATTTCATGAAAAACCTTGCAGAGACTGACAGTATGATCAGGTAAAAGTTTTTGTAGGCATCACTGGTGGTGTTCAAGGCCAGGTTGGACAGAGCCTTGGGTGGCATGGTTTAGTGGGAGGTGTCCCTGCCATGGCTGGGGGGTTGAAACTAGATGATCTTAAGATGATCCAACCCTAACTATTCTATGATTCTATTTGGAAGGAAATCATTAAGAACCCTCATGGGAGAAAAATACAATACTTGTATTTTGTTTTTAAAAGACATGTTTAGATGTCAACTGATACATTTTTTTAAAAGGTTAAATTATACTCTCAGGTTATAAAGATGGTTTCTATGATAAAGGAACTTGATAATTTTAATTTTCGAAAAACCTCAAAGACTACTCTTAATGCTTTTTGCAGAATTCAGTAGTTATTGTTATTTATCTCAAAACCCAATCAAATTCTTTTATTGAAAAATGCTTTCTAACCAACTTTACTGCCAAATTTTATGACTCCCTATTTTCTCATGATTTAGCATCAAATTTTTGAATGATAGAAATAGCTAGGTTGGAAAAGACTTTTAAAATCATCAAATCCAGCCATTACTCCAGGACTGCCAAGACCACCACTAAACCATATCATTAAGGGCTTCATCTGCACAGTTTTCTAACACTTCAAGGGACAGTAATTCCACTACTGCCCTGGGCAGCCTGTTCCAATGCCTGATCACAGTGAAGAAATTTTTCCTAATATCCAATCTAAACCGCCCATGGCACAGCTTGAGGCCATTACCTCTTGTCCTTTCACTTGTTACTTGGGAGAAGAGACCAACCCTCGTCTCACTGCAAGCTTGTCATGGGTTCAGCAGTAGCAGTCATTTTTCCCCTTCTTGGTAGCTGGTGCAGTGCTGTGGTTTTGACTTGTGGCCTGAGAACAGCGCTGATAACACCAATGTTTTTAGTTATGGC
>JAOEHY010037488.1:44935-55355 GCA_025447955.1 Psilopsiagon aurifrons | reverse complement strand
ATGGGGGTTATATTTCCCTTTTTCCAGTCGTTGGGAACTTCACCTGACTGCCGTGATTTTTCAAATATGATGGACAGGGGTTTTTTGACATATTTTTGAATTATGACAGATAAATCTTTATTTGCCAGCTGCTACAGGACCCATGGATGGATTTCAGCAGGTCCCATGGACTTGTGCACGCTCAGGTTCTTAAGATGGTCTAAAACCAGATCCTTTCCTGCAGTGGCCCTAGGGTCTTCATTCTCAGAGTCCCGGCGTCTGCCTTCAAAGACTTGGGTGGTGTGGTAAGAGCATTTGCCGGTGAAGACTGAGGCAAAGAAGTCATTAAGAACCTCAGTTTCCAACCAGCCCCTCCCTGTTGGTGAGTATGAGGTCAAGCACGGCACCTCTCCTTGTTGGCTCCTCTATAACTTGCAGAAAGAAGTTGTCTTTCACACAATCGGGGAACCTCCTGGATTGCTTGTGATGGGCCGTAACATCCCTCCAACAGATATCAGGGTGGTTGAAGTCCCCCATAAGAACAAGGGCCTGGAGTGTGAGGCTGTTCCTATCTATAGAGCGCTTCATCCGCCGAGTCCTTTTGATCAGGTGGTCTGTGACAGATCCCCACTATAATGTCTCCCATCGCTGTTCTCCCTTTAACCATGACCCACAAACTCTCTATTCACTGCTCACCTGTCCCCAGATAGAGTTCTATACTATCCAGCCTATCTCTAACATAAATAGCAACTCCCCCTCCCCGCCTGCTGGGCCTGTCTTTTCTAAAGAGCCTGTAACCCTCCATTCCCACACACCAGTCATAGGAGCCATCCCACCATGTTTCTGTGATGCCTATTATATCATAAAACCCCATAGATGTGCACACATCTCTAATTCCTCTTGTTTGTTCTCCACGCTGAGTGCATTTCTATAGAGTCATATGAGCTGAGCTCCAAATGAAGCTGGCTCATTGGCTGGAGTGGCTGGAATATCTCTACATTGCTCCAAGCATTTATTATAGGTGCTGGCAACTGACTGGGCGTATTGGGATGGAATGATGCCCCCTCCCTCAACACATTAGTTTAAAGCATCCTTGACCAGTCTGGCAGGCTTCCTACCAAAACTGCTTTTCCCCTTTCTTTGTCAGATCAGCTCCACCATCCCCCAGTAGACGTGGCCTACTAAATTGAGTCCCGTGTTCTAGATACGCAAACCCCTGACTTTGGCACCACTTTTCAAATCATTTATTAACCTGACAAATTCTTCTAGCCTTTTTAAGGTCCTCCCTTGAGTCCTGGAGAATTGATGAAAAGAGTATCTGTGCTCCAGAGCCCCTAACCACCTCTCCCAGGGCTCTGTAGTCCTTCTTTATGTTCTCCAGGCTACTGCTATCCATATCAGTAGCACCCACATGTATCACCAGAAGTGGGTAATAGTCAGTGGAACTTATTAGAGCAGGCAGCCTCCTGCAACATCCATCAGAAGTCACAGCGTTGAGCTAACACTTCAAAACCAAACAAACAGAAGTATGTTGTTTTTGTGGACAGATGTATGCTGCTCTGCTTGAGAAGAGAGAGACCACGGAGCAGCAAACTCTGAATTTTTGATTATATTTCAGATTTCATTCATATCTTGAGATTAGAAGTGAATGTTAGAAGTAAATTTTTTGCCCAGTAGTTGTTCATGTTGAAAATAAAATTGAATTTCCCAGCTAGTAAGGAAAAATTTTTCCTTATCTATGTAGTTTACAAACCTACACAACTACATTGAGTCACCAGTGGTACTTCAGAGATATCAAAGAAAATGAGTGCTTAAAAAAACATACTCCTCCAGCTATATCTTCCCCTAAAACAAACTTGCTTTTTCTTTAACATGTTGCGAGGACAACAGGTTGGAGAATGTAATCACCTAATGAATTAGCTGTCTTCTGTCTAGACATGGGTAGCCCAGGCTGGGACAGTTTTGAATCTCTTTATTTTTTTCATGTTACTGCATTGGATAGACCTCACTGTGATAAAGTATTAATGGAATGAACAAGGTCAATGAATTCTGTGGGAGTAGGCAAAGATCCAGGAAGGACTTCACTCCAGGCTCCTCTAGGGTAGTGCATACTCTCACTTCCTGCATGATGACATGTTAGTACCTGGGAAGCTCACAGTTTGGGCTTTTGTCCCAAATTCCCTTCAGTCTCTGTGTATACAAGCCCCTACTGTCAAGCATTGCTTAACTAATCAGTTTATATATGGCCATGATTAATTCCTTGTGGGATTACATTCATATAAGAGCTCTCCAAAAAATGGGACAAAGTCAATGAGGAGAACTGCTGAGTACAGAAGAGAAAATGTTTGCCCACGAAAAAGAAAAATAAAACCAACCAGCCAACCAATCAGATTATCTTTTCAAACTCTGAGAGTTCATCAGTCTAGATTTCATTGTTTCCATTATCTTGGCTTTCTGTAAATGCATTAGCCTTGTGGCATGATTCAAATTTCTGTTGGCATTGATACGATCTTACAAGTTAGAGATGGAAGAAGCCTATCAGATAATGCAGCTATCTCCCTGCTGATGCAAGACAAGTCATTGAATTACTTATGCTCATTGAAGAAGAGAGACCTAAAGGGTTGAACCTGCCCTTTCAAGGGTAATTCATATCAAATAAAATCAGCAACTGTTAATGTAATATTTTAAAGATATGAGATTACTGACTGATTTTCCGAGAGAAATTCATAGTAAAACCATAAATAACACAGGATGGTTTTGCATCTGCAGTAACAAACCAATAGTATACAGCTGTGATTATAATTCTTATCGGCACTGCATAGTACTAAGCACAGCCAAATAAAATTAAGTTTTTGAAAGGCATGGCAGGGCAGATAAATGTTATATCAATCTTTATTCAAGACATGTTTTAGAACTTCAACTCTTAGGCTCCTTTTTCTACTCCTTGTCCAATGTGTGATGTGCTGTTATTTTCCTACAGATTTCACTCCAATAGTGCAGCAGATCAAACTAGATAGACAACTGTAGGTCTTGCCTTTTGGAGACTATGTTCACTGATGAAAGCAAGCTGCAATCTTTCTAGTTGCTTGGGTGCACCAATGTGCACCTCTGATAAATGAAATGTCCAGATCAAGCTGCTGCTTGAATTATGCCTTGGGATTTTTCTCTCTTGTTCTCTGTTTTAACATAGAAACTTTAACACAGCATCTTACGGCAGGATACCTTAATGTAGTAGGATACACCTGCGAGATACATTACTCGGGACCTTGAAAACACCCCAGTTTGTGTATCCACAGTAGCCAGTTTCCTTAAAAGAACAGTTTAAAACTGGAAGCAAAATACCAAAAGGAAAATAATTTTAGAACAATAAGTCCTCTCCATGTCCTCCTTACCACAAATCTCATCATCTTAAACTGTAGATTGGACAGGTCAATTTTGCACGCATACCACGAAAAGGGTCTATTTCCAAACACCCTTCAAGAAATTCCTGCCTCCCCTCTGGAGAGGGTATTTCTGTTTCGCCATTGATCCTTGGTTGTCCCTTATACCCAGGCCGGTAAAAATAATATTCATGTGCTTGGAGTCAGGGTCTTATATCCTCACAGGTTAAAGTATGTCTGTTATTCCTTCACAGCATCTTGACATTTACTACAGACTCCATATCTTATCTCACACCTTTCTTCATTCTTCCTATTTGCTTCTCTTATAGCTGCAGTCAGGCTAAGCTGGCATGTTTTCACAATAATTACTGAATAGCCAGGTAACATGAAATATTCATAAATCATCGCAAAACTTCCCCATAGACCATCACACTGATGTTAAAAAAAATATATCCTGAAAAATAATTGCCAATTTTTATGTTGCTGTCTCCCTACATAGGCATATTTCCTTCTTTCCTTGCTCTACTGTATATGCTTCCCTTTTCACAAGTTATGTAAAAGAAGTTCTAGCAATTCATCTGATGCCTGAGCTGCAGTTATTTATAATTATGGAATATTCTTGGGTGTTTGTTTTAAGTGTGCTGGAAAGCTGCTGGTTTTGTTTTTTTCTGGTAGGCGGCTCATTACTTCATTAATCTGTGACTGAATGGGAATTGTGGCTGGGGAGCAACTGTGCTGCTTCATGCATCATGACCAAGTGTGTGTGGGAGTCAAGAACAGCACCTCTCTGGACCAGCTGCTCCATCCATCTGCAGCTGGGTCTAGGTACAGTGATCTACGGTCAAGATCTGTACTGGGAGTATTTTTATCGCTGTTTTATAGCAGCTGGTGTGAATGGCAGTAGAAAAATGAACTATCAACTTCCTAACCATCAGGAACAAACTAAGAAAGAAAAATAAGCATAAAAATTAGCACATTTTTGTTAGTATTGAAGCCACTCTTTGAAGTTCAGTTTCTCAGAAGAGCTACTATAAGCCTACATACTTATTGGTTTGTCACTCAGCTGAAAATTTGCTTTATACCAAAATTTGGCACGGAAAAATATTTGAGGAGTAAATGACGTTTGTAATTTCAGATGCTTTTATGTCCTCTTAAAACTGTTTAAAAAGTATTACTTGAAGCTACTCTGGTTTTGCCACTTACAGAGAAAAATTAGGATAAATGATGAAACTGAGTTATTTTTAAAATCCAGGTAAAGTGGGATTGCTTGTCAAATGTTGTTTATATACTTTCAGTCCATATGTAATCCAGCCTATGTTAGTAATAGCTAAATTTGTATTAAAAAAAGCCAAATTCAGCTTGCTATACACTTAGTAAAGCAACTGATTTTTCTTTATTACCCTAGTTTCAGCAAAATACAAGGATAAATATTTTTTGGACAACTGTTTTTTTATTTTTATTTTTTTTATTTTGGATTTACATAATCATGAGGGATCTCAGCATATTTTAGATTATATCAGCAGCTTTCCTGGAGGAGGCTCTGTATGATGCAGCTCTGCAGCTCCTGCCAGAGGAAGTATTGTCATCACATATGAGTCTCTCTTGCAATACATCCACAACAGCATTATGCAACATTACACAGAAAGCAAGTTTGCAGCTTGTTGTCAAAGTTCTCTTAAAAAAAAAGCTCCTTTTATTTAGACTTTTGTTATGGAAAACAGAATGGACAAAGATGTGAAAGGCTGGTGCTTCCATGGGTGACACCTGTGAAGAGGATTCTTGTCTTCTTCTGCGTAGAATTCCCTTCTAGTGAGGAAGGGAAGAAGAATTTTTATATGTTTCAGAGTCTACCTCCCCTTCAGAAAAGCTCATAAAAATTCCTCAGAAAAATAATTACTGAATACAGCAACTTGGATCCCATTCTGAAGATCTATTTATCAAGAAGATAACACCTGCAAAGCAAAATCTCTTCAGTGTGTGGTGGTTTCCTTGAAATGGCATATGCTGAACAGAGTATTTCAGAGCACTGCTGCTGTGCTCAGCCTCTCTTTCAGAAAAGAATTCCCTACCCATGAGCAATAGGCATGTAATTGCCAAGTCCTGAAGTGTCCATTCTCAGTTGTGCGTTGTGGCAAAGGAGAACTAAAATTCTCACAGCACCGGGAATCCCCACATTGCCACAGTGTGTTTCTTACCACACTGGATTTAGAAAAGGTCATTTCATGGAATGACCTTAAAATATTGATAACATATTATTATTTCTGAACCTCCCACATAGACATGCTTACTCCCTCATTCACTCTTTTGCTCTGGTTTAGAGAAACAAAGAAGTATTGGGTTGGCTGGTCAAGCATCAGAGGCACTATTATTTCATTCACATAAAAAATAAATTCAAAAGTCCCATTCACTTTTTGGACAGATTTTTTCCTTCATGTGACTCCAGAAATGTAATGGACACAATTTGATCAGAATCAGGAGTAAAATGGAGATACCAAAATATGAAATGTCTTGGGGAAGTCTCCCTGTAGGAATCTGAGTTCCTTGAACCTTTTGCAAGATTCTAGTTTATGTCTCTTTTCAGTTTATAAGCATAGCTGAAATTTTGATGCCTTTTAAGTGGATATACATTTTTCTAACATTTATACAATTGGTGTCTGCCCTATTTCTTCAGGAAAATCTTCATTCAAAGTGTAGCTTTTCTTCTCTCCTTCAGGAAAGAAAACCCGCAATTGTTCAAATTGCCTTTATATAATTTAGAAATAAATAATTAGTTGCATTTCATACTCTTTTACATCAGTCTAATGAAACAATGCTGTAACCAAAATGGAATAGCATAAAGCATTCAGAAAAGCTTGTTAAAGGCTCATTGTGCTGATACTAAATATAGGGAATGAACATAGTACATACTACCTGGGAAAGATAGTTATTCTGGGAATATTCATGGGTTGTCTTTGAGAATTCATGCCAGACAGTGAACTGCTCTGGGCAGAGCTGAATCCTTACACACCAGCTGAGCTTCTTGCCCTTTCTGTTCAGAGTGTTTTAATCCCTTGATGACAGTCATGTGGCTGCTAAAATTATCAAGAAGGTGCAGGGAAGGTGGGGGGAAAGTCACCTCTTAATCACAGCCCTTCTCAAAGGGGCTTATAGCTCAAAATTCAGAACAGTCATTTCAACATAAGAGAAGAGCATCCATGAGATATGAGAGAGTCTAATCTGAAAAAAATCAGCTGCTCTTTCATGGCCATGCACAGCTTAGAGCTAAAGAATTAGAAAATGCTACTGTATATTCGATGGGAAAACAGGTCTCTTTAGTGTTTTCCAGTCAGCAGTGACAGTCTGTCTTCCCTGAGCTTGGTGCAGAGGGTCAATTTGAATCCTCTGAAGTGCCAAGAGCTCCATCTGCTCTTCCATCTGAAATGGGAATATTTTTGCTCTTTTTTTTTTAATCTTGATTTGGTCTTTCGGTGTTTGTGTTAGAACACACAGCCCAGATGCCAATAATGAGGAAAATATATTAAGTGATAAGGGAGAAAACAGAGAAATTAAAATGAACGAGGTAGGAAAATTGTAAATGGAAAATGGAAGCTGATTGCAATATCCAGCCCAGGTGTGGCTGTGAATTAAAGCGCTTTCCTAAGAGATTCCAACAGATATATCCCATAATCCTACACATCTGGAAAAGTGTTGGTCAAGACAGTCCTGGAAGTTGTGCCAAAAACACCTTAAAGATATTCCACACAAAGATCCAGCTTGCTATATACTCCAGCTGCTGTTTATTAGAGATGCTCATATTTTATGTATGCTAGCACACAGGAATTCTGTTGCAGACAAAACTGTATATACAGATTTAAATCCATTGATTGTATATTCCACTTAGGCTTTATTGAAGCATTTTTCTGTATGTAACCACAGAGCTACAGTTTCTTAGTTGAAACAGAAACATATGTATATACCTACACAGACACATACATACAAAGGAATGCTTTAATTTTCCTTAAAACAAATTAAAATGTCAGTGCTTCTCCTAATGAAAAAAAAAAAAAATAAAAATCACAGTAATCTTCAATTTTTCTGTGAAAACATTCTATTATTTTTTTTTTCACAGACACCTTCAGCATTTATTTCCAAATCCAGTGAATTTGAAAAGTCACTGTTCTGCTCTTGAGAAATTAACCATAATAATTTGTTAATGCATGAACCAGTCTTCAGAGCAGAAAAATTATCTGACTCATTTGCTCTGTACAAGAAGACCGTGAACAAAGGACATCAGAAAACATGCTCATATTAAAACAAGTTCTTTCAAGAAGGGGATAGGAGGGATAGGAAGCATTAGCCATGCAGCAACTGGTAAGTATCAGTTAGTACTTCTGAAAATGTTACTTTTCTCTCTCACTTCCCTCCTTTTCTTTTCCTTTTCCTTTTCCTTTTCCTTTTCCTTTTCCTTTTCCTTTTCCTTTTCCTTTTCCTTTTCCTTTTCCTTTTTTTTCCTTTTCCTTATTTCCTTTTCCTTTTCTTGTTTCTTTTTCCTTTTCCTTTTTTTTTTTTTTTTTCCAATTTAGTGGATGCCAAAAAGTCCTAGATGCTGGTGGTTCTAAGACAATCCGTACTATGAAAATGATTCTCTTGTACCTTTGAGCTACTAACAACTTTGCTTTCAACACCAGGTGTCACTGCAGTGATAGAAAATCTTAAAATATTTGTAGAATTTGTGAACAAAGCAAATTTATTACTGAATATAAGAAAATAATTCCAGACATAGGGTGGTAACAGAAAAAAATAAAAAAAAAACACCCAAATTTATGGAACACCATAAAATAGAGAAACTGGCACAAGTATCTAACTTCAAAGGCAAAATTAGTTATAATATGGAGATAATATAACTTTAACTGTAATATGCCATTGACACAATACTCTGGAACTAAATTAACCTATTTCTACAGTTAATGGTGTCCCATAGCATTGCAAGGCTACTTTTAAACAGCATCATTTATCAAGTGATAGACAGCTTAAATAGGTAAGTTCATCAAACCAAAAAATTACAATGCTTCACTGAAACTGAATTTGCTGTGAAATAGAATAATTCCACTTAATTTATCAGTGGTTTTGGGGTACAAATTGAATTCATCAGTAGATACTCCTAGTAGCTTTGGAAGCAACATTTCACTGCGGTGTTTCACAGAGATTACTTCAGCATGTCAGAAAGGCTTCAGTGCATTTTAACAACACTAAACTGTTACACTTCGCACTGAATTTATTTGCTATTTTTACCACTTTCATGGTGTTTTCAAAAAGGTTTGGAATCTTAAAACCAGGAATAAGAGTCAGAAATATTTTTCACAGAAAATTATTTCTATTTTTAGACCAACACTATAAATAACAACAAAAAAGATTCAGAGAAAAAAAAAAGGTCTTTTTTCTCTGATCTGGTAATTCTGATGCCTGAAGGGAAATAAGGGTATTATAAAATGATTTTGTCTAAAAGGCTTGCTGAAGTAAAGGTACACTGCTGACTATTTAAAAATATGATAAGTGTTTCAAGGTAACAGGTAAGAAATAAAATGTGAGTACTAATAATTAAGCAGAAGGAAAAGATAGAAATACAGAAAAAAAGACATTAGAGGGAAATAAAGCATGACTGAAGGAGTAAAGCTGAGCCTGGAAAAGCAGGGAGGAAATGTGCTGTTTTAAAGTTTGACTTTTTTTTTCTTACTACCTGAATCCTAATTGGTTGTCATGGTTTAAATTCATTTTCTCTTAGAAGAGTTTGTTTTGTCCAGCACAGTAATAGGTAAGTGATGTCACTGACTTTAACTCAACCCACAAGCTTTCTCATCCTATTTTCGCTACCACCCTGCTAAGGAAGGGATTGAGGGAGCAGCTGGGTGGGTGTTTGGCCCTTAGCCAATGCTAATCCGATGCATATCTGAAGATGCATTAATATCAGTGGTGTACTGCTTTTGCTAAAGCGTTAACATGCTTTGATGTTTCCTTCCTCAAAACACTTTTAATCATACTTATAAACAGAAAACTGTCTTCAATAAAAGGATCTACCTTCATCAAATTTCCTTGGCATAATATGGTCATGGTACTGAAGGTGGCAATAAGCTTAACATGTTTTGGTTAGTTGTTCTCGTTTTTTTTTTTCATGAGAGGAAAACCTTAGGTTGTTTGCGTCACAATAAATTCGATATATTAAAATGTTAACATTTATTGAATGACACATCGATTAAAGCAACCTGAAAACACTTGAAATCATTCTGCTAATGGTACTGAAGGCAATCTAGTGAAACAGTTCGGGAAATATAATGTGTCAGTTTATACCAGTCTCTTGAATAAATCTGTTTTCTTCAATCACATTCTTCAATCTTCCATTTTCACTGAAAGGCTGTGAAGTTGATTCATCTTTGATTCTCCAGATATGAAGCCCTGTGATTTTTTAATACCCTCAGCACAAAAAGAGAGATACCATGTACTTCCATAAGGCAACAACTGTAAAGCAAATTGATGGAAATAAATACCTTTTGTGCATTTAAAAAAATGAAAGAACTTCTAGCCATAGGCTGTTAAGAGGTAAAAGATGTGCAAGGGTTCCTAAAGACATGAGGCAAATTCATGAAGGAGAAATCTGGACATAGTCAGGAAATAAAAGGTCTGAAATACAAACTCTGGTTTAAGAAGTATTATATTCTTAAGATTATGAAAATATTCATATGCAGTTCAATCCACACCTTGGTGTCTCATCCTTGTAGTTGCCCGTGAACAGCTCCTGATGGAAACAGAACTATTGCAACGTACTTAGGCTCCTTCTTTATATTCCAGTGTCACAGAATCATAGAATAGGTAAGGTTGGAAAGGACCCTGAGATCATCTAGTTCCAACCTCCCTGCCATCGGCAGGGACACCTCACACTACACCATATCACCCAAGGCTATGTCCAACCTGACCTTGAACACCCTCAGCAATGGAATATTGACAGCTTCTCTGGGCAACCCATTCCAGTGCCTCACCACCCTTACACTAAAGAATTTCTTCCTCATATCCAATCTAAACTTTCCCTG
>JAOEHY010037488.1:4631-44835 GCA_025447955.1 Psilopsiagon aurifrons | reverse complement strand
GAAAATGGGGGTTATATTTCCCTTTTTCCAGTCGTTGGGAACTTCACCTGACTGCCATGATTTTTCAAATATGATGGGTAGTGGCTTGGCAACTTCATTCACTAGCTCCTTCAGGACCCATGGATGGATTTCAGCAGGTCCCATGGGCTTGTATACATTGAGGTTCTTAAGATGGTCTCGAACCAGATCCTCTCCTACAGTGGGCCCAGAGTCTTCATTCTTACTGTCTCTGCGTTTGCCTTCCAAGACTTGAGTGGTGTGGTCAGAGCATTTGCCATTAACTCTTGATCCATAGTAAACAGAAGTGTTTCTACCTACCAATACACAGAATGCCTGGTGAAATTTTATGTAAGTAGAAACCGCAAAAGCAAAAATGAAGTATGGGTCTGTGAGAAAATGAATGTCTTACCAAGTTGTCCTTAATAAGCTCAGTAACCATAAATCTTATAGCATATACCTTTCAGCTGAGTTGATTTCATAGGTAGGTTATTTATCTTAAACCAGGATAAACAATTATATTTTGCCTTATAAATCAGTCATGGTAAGAATACACACTGCAACAGTTTGATGTCTCAGCTGGTGGGCCATAATTACTGTTGATGTCTGAAGCTGAGACTGAATGACCAGGTACCTACACTATAGCAGGCAAGGTGTTCCTTGGTTAGTTGATGTGGTATTCCTCTATCAAGATCTATTCTAACCAGCATTTTTACTTTAAAACACAAGTAAGGCAGGACTCAGAGAAGTACTTAACTGATCAGCTAGACTTACCATCTGGGGTTTGCTCTGTAATCCCTGATCTTCCAGCTGTATAGCCCAGGTATGACAGGAACATAACGATGCTTCTATCTGGGCAGTCACGTAAAAAACTGGACTTTGCCAGAGGGCTGGCAAATCAGCATCTCAAAATCTCTGGTGTTTTCCATAGGCAAGAGCAAGCCCTGATTTACTGTTTCTGCAGTCTTATTTTAGGGTCCAAACACACTGTTCTTTAACGTGATATGCTTCTTAATTATGTCTTCCTAATTTTGAATCAAGTTTTTCTAATAAATTACAGAAACTTTTCTAACTCTTCTATGTGTACTTTCTTCTATTAATATTTAGTCAGGCTGTAGTTAGACAGGAATGGAATTTCAGATGTTCACAGAGATGGTTGCTAAATCAAGCTAACGTGTTCTCATTTAATACTTTGAATATTTATGCAAGCTTGGAACAGATTTTTCATTTCAGTGTTGTATATAATAATAAGGGAAAATTGTATATCATCTTGACATGGCAGATTCCTAAACCCACCTTCCTCCCCATGTCTGAAAATACTTGGAAATTTGGAAACTTTTGAGGAAAATAATCTTGTCAAAAAAAGTATTTTCCCATAGAACTTACACACACACACACACACAAAAATATATTTCTGTGTCCAGGAAAAGTTCTGTGAGTTTAAGGTACCTGAGAAGCCCAAATTTTTCAATAAACATATATATACAACACTCACATAAAGTAGGAAAATACTATAATCCACACTTCACAGATAATATATGAAGGTGAAAGGAGGTGGAAAGTCACCTTTTCAAAGTAATGTTGACCTAATGAATTTTCCTGACTTTGGAAAAACTGCACAAACCAAATCTTGGAGACATGCTCATTTCTAATGAAAATGTTTACAAATTAAGAAAAGATCTGCCTTTGGAAAGTTTCCTAGTATCCCATCTGATATATGTTCTCAGAATGGATGTGAAGTCATATATTTTAGACTGGCAAAACTATGATTTTGCTGGCTGAATTTGTGCCCTCTTCCCTAAACTAAAGACATTATCTGGGCACATGCAAGGTTTTCCTAGAGAATGTTGTCTATGCTAGCAGTCTGTCTTGCCATAGTTCTGACAATCACTTTGTCACAACACTTAACCATCTATGGCAAGCCAGAATTTATTGTACCGACCTGCCCTCTACGTCAATGTCTAGACCTGATATACCACAGTATAGCCAGGGAAATGTCTGACTGAATTCCTGATCCAGAGTAATATCTGTAGTGGGCTAAGAGCGTATCAAATTGTGAACACTGCTGTGTATCCCTGTTGGAATATTGGCTTTGTGGATGAATTAATTTAAACACATGGAGGATCCATTAGGCTGTATTCCAGGCAAATGTTGGGGTTTTTTTTCTGGAGAAAGAGCTTGGCAAATCTTTGAAAGACCAAAAGTCACCTAGGCTTTCAGCATGGGTCAATAAATGTTTGATTCTTAACCATTCACCCATCCCCAGAGAAGATAGGGTCTTCCATATGGAAATCCATAATGGATAGATAGGTTTTAACAATGAATACATAATTTCATCATCTAGGTATTCTGAGTAAAGGTAGAGATTCCATTTAAAGTGTTTAGGGCTTTGTTTTGTGCCTGTAGGTCTACCTGCACTAGAGGATCCTCTAGCTGTCTAGAGGATGAAATAGCATGAGAATTTTTGGCCAACACAAAAATGTCTGCTACTGTTGGGTTAAGCCTCAATGATGAGATGTAGTTTTGAAGTAAGCTGAAGGTCATTTTCTGTTTCAATGGCCAGGACTATTGCATGGCACTGTTGTCACTGGAGAAAATAGAAACAAGTGGATCTAGAAACATATAATAAAATTCTTAGAAAAATCTGGCTGGGCCCTGTCAGAATCAGTTGGCTTGAAATCATGTCAGACTTAACAAGAACCGCTGGTGTAATTTGTAACAATAGCTTTAACTTTTATAAGGTTTTATTGCTTCAGACTTTCTGAAAAGTATCACTTCTGGAGAGGCAGTTAACTGTGTTGCATTTTTAAAGTATGCTATCTCTAAGATAATTTCTCCATCACTCCTCTATACTTAAGGCTCACCAGCCTAAAAAGCTAAAACGGACAAGGATTCTCTCTCGAAATCACAGTGCATGGCACCAAGAAGCATGCAGCACTTAGTCTTTTTGTGGCATATTTACTGCAAGGTAACAGTACACATTACTAAGGAAATATCCACAGCTATTTGAAATGTTAATGTTATTGTTCACTGTCATTTGGTGAGATTTGTTTGTCATCATTCATTTAAATATTGGTCCTTTTTTTCCTATCTTATCTGACTTCAGGCATAAGAAAATAATGCAGTTATGTAGGATAACAGACTGCAACATACTGGGGGGCTGGTGCATGTTTTCTTGGGAAAGCCATGTTATTAACACCTCCAGAAGTTGAGCAATTTCACACAATAACCTCTACCAGCCAACCCAAGAATTTCAGAATTAATTCCCCTTACCAATTCTTTCATACATTTTATCTTTCCCGTAGAGGAAGGGGGTAGTTAAATCCCCTTTCACCCCTCCGGTAACAAATTTAATTTTTACAACATTTCTAGATTTCTACCCTAAATATAAATACCATCTATTAGATCTCTGTTCAAATTCAGGTAACTGAGTCTGCAAGACAATGTTCTTAGTTTCTTATCTATTTTGTTATCCTTTGCTTTGTTCTGAGGATCACTGCAAAAGCACATTGATAAACAGGTGAAAAGAAACTACAAAGGTAATGCTTAGATGCTGCATAGGAATATTGAGACCTTCCACTCCAGAGAGAAATAGCTCAGATATGGAAGGAAGTGATATGTGGCCAGCAGTATATCACACTCTTTGCTCATCTAAACTGCCCACAGAATCACGTTTTATAGGAGTAATAAAATGAATGGAATGGTGAAAGATGAGGCAAACGATCTGGTTAATGTGTATTGTTTAGCTTTTTAGAAATGCTGTAAATATCACGAGACATTCCATCAGCCATAAAAGAAACATCCTATTTAAAATATTTATTTGGTATACAGTATTCCCTGATTTTAGTGCAGAGAGAACATATTCTGTAGCTTATTATGTTTTCATATTCTTTAAATGTCCAACATGTTAGCAAGAATCATATATGTTGGACTCAGGTACAGGCCATCTTTTCCCATTATTTGCACTGCAAATTCACTCCTAATACTGATGAAGTGGAATGAAGGTGTATAAACTGGGGTTAATGTGCTCCCTACAACCTTTTTCCTATAATTCTGTTATCTGCATACTGATTGTTGCTTTCATCAGAAGTTTACAGATGATAAGGAGACAGTTTTAATCCATTTTACCCGAAGTGAGAAAACCTGCTCCTGCTTCCCAAAGCTCAGGCAGATGAGTTTTCAATCTCCCTAGGAGTACAGTGCCTAGAGGCAGTGGCTGAGGAAGTTATCTTTCCTATCACTCTTGCAATTCACCTTTGATCTGTCATCCCCGTACTACGTAGCATCCACATTTCTCACCTTCACATGGGTAGATTTCTTTGAAGTGGAGGCTCCCTCGGCTCCAGATGCAGCTGCCATCCACCAGGACCAGAGGATTTCATTTTTGGAAAACTGGAGAAACAACATCCCATTGAATCTGAATATTAATTACTTCTGGAGACTGTAACAGCATACACAATGATCATTAAATAAATCCAGGTACCAAATGGGTACTTATGTTTGTACAATGGGTATTTCACAGAAATCAGCACTTCTATAATTCAGATGTCATTATTTAGCATTTCCTAAGTACCTGATGTTTCATAATAGAACTGGTCAGAAATTTTCTGCTGAAGCAAAGTTTGCTGAGAAATGCCAGTTGGTTGAGTGTGAAGTATTTCATTCAGAACAGCTTGGGTTTGATGAAGTTTTGCCGAATCTAAGGCAAGATTCCAAGAGAAACTGTGTTTCTGGCAAGCCTACCCCGGTCCTGGGAACTCTGTAAGCTAAAGTAGGGCCAGCCTGAAGGCAGGAATCCCAAATGGGTCTGTGTCGTGGCTAGGGATACTGGAAGAATTCAGGGCCCCCCAGTAGAAATGAGCCTGGATATTGTCCAAACAGAGATGAGCCTGGATTTGCCCCAGCTGGGAAACTCCCTAAAGCTACCAGAATTAATTACAAAATGTGGAGAGCCTCTATAAGTTTGAAAAAGTTTGAAATTTAGAGAATTTCCTCTGGATTATAACAAAAATAAAGGTAAGATTCTTCCCTTCCAAATATTCCTGTTGATAGGTGTGTCATAAATAACTAGGAGGAGCAAAGATTTTAAGCTTACTGCTAAAATCTTCATTAGTCTTTACTGAGTAGAGGACTGGGCTCTAAACATTGTATAACTAAACCAGCATAGTTCAAAGCATGGCCCATGGGTCAGATCTAGCAGAGAAATTGCTTCCATCTGGCCCAGTCACTGATCCCTGGAGTGGAGGGGAAGCTGGTGCTCAAGCAGCTGATACAGCTCAACCAGCCAAACAGCTTGTGACCCTGCACATAGAACTGTGCAGCTGTGAACCCTATGGGTCCTCCTGAGGAATGGATGTGAGTCTGGGTACAGTGAGATCCCTGATGCACTGTGTGATCTCTATGGTTGCCCCTCTTGGACCATTCTGTTCTCAATCCATGGTAGGCCTTTTTATGCATTCTTTCAGCTCAGAGCAGTGTGCTGTGGCTCACTTTCCTACCCAACTTGTCTCCTGCCCAACAACTGAAAGCAAGGTTCACTGGAAAGCACTAAGGTTTACCATACTTTGAACTAAAATGATGAGTGAGTATCTGATTGTTTCCATGCAACATCGTAGGTTACTGAACTTGCTTATGAATGATCCCAGTGTTGCTTTAAAATGTTCAAATACCTTTCCAAATAGATGACTTAAAAGATTGTAACTAACACTTTAGCTGGACAAGTTTCATATGGCTTTCAGATCATAACTACTATTATTGTCCATGTTTGTCCCTATCATATTGATTGCATTAAAAATCTCATGCAATAACATATTAGTTAGATATTAGTGACAGCTACTCCTTTACCTTGCAGGCACAATTCCTTACTTCATCCCTGTATTTTCACTGTTTTTGAAGGATGGAGCAAGCTATCATATAGTTATCATTTAAAAAGTTCAACATTGTTTAGAACAGCCCAGTAAGGTTGTTGGCGATGAAGGCAGTAGATAATGATAAGTCCTTGTGTAGCCTTTTATCCCCTGTAGGTCTTTTGGTGGTGGGATAAGAAGCTGTTCTGTGGAGCTTCAGGTCTTTATCCTCAATGAAGAGCAGCAACAGGTCTGAAGAAATTTCACCACCCTATAGGCTAGGAGTAGCTCTCTGGAGTTTTATTTCCTGAATAAGAGATGGAGGACTGTGCCAGAATTTGTTGAAATTTTGGGAGCAGACAGGAGGTGACAGATGATATAAGCAGAAACAAATCCAATGGCTATTTGAAATGAACGAGGCTCAAAAAGACAAACTAGAAAAGAGACAGTTAAGTGCACATAAAACTGAGACACATGGAGGGGAGGGATGGGGAGAACATTAGAGCTTAGGGAAGGGAATATTGAGGGGATATTGCTGAAATAGAGAGTGTAAAGGCAGAAGAACTGGTCATAAAGTTTTTGGACTCTTAATGATGGAGTACAAGAAAGAAAAGTATTCCTAAACTCAGAGCTACTAAGAGGCAGCAGGACCCTTCATCTTTGCTAGCATTTTTTTCCCATTGATCATAATGGCATCAAGAGTAGAAACATCCACTGAGTGTTCACTGAGCTGCAGTGAGAGTATGTTACTCCTCTTTTTAGAGGAACCGGAAACCATAAAAGATACCCTTTCAGCCACATCACTTGTTAGGATCCAGGACAGAGCAGCAAAGCCTCAGCAGATCTTTGAAGAAATTGTTCATGTATTAAGTTTACAAAATAGGAAATGTCAGCCTTTTTCTTGATGGCACGTCCAGACTTGTTTGTCCACCCACACAGAAACCATCTGGCTCCTACACATGAATTTTTATTTCCATGAGTCCTTCATTTCATCTTTCTGGCTTTTGTTTTGCAACATTTTTATTTTATTTTTTCCCCTAGAACTGGTCAGTACCAATAACAGTGTTCCTAGGAAGAGTTCCCTTAGTGAGAACTATTCAAAACAGCTATTGACCATCCCTCACAATTTCTTCAGGAGTACTGTCCTGTGGTTTTTAACTGCCTCACAAAAATGTGATTGCTCAGTCCTTTTTTTTTCCACTACTCGGGGACTGTAAGGCGAAATTTCCAAAGTAGTAAGAAAAGGAATTCCTTTTGTAACAAAACATTTTGTACAATTAAATAGAAAAGATTCGGAAGTCATCACCAAGAATCATTTACATCTCTAAAAGCCGGTTAATATATATGGATTTTTCGATGTGTTAATGGATTGGATGTTGACTATCTGTATGTCTGTTTAGATAGGGAATATTTAGGTAAAGGAAGTGCAAAATTCAAGCATGGAACTGTTTCTGGCAGATCATGATCTCACGAAACCTTCTGACCTGAAACAATGTGAATTTATGAATGACAGCTTTGGAATGTATAGAACCCAGGACCATTGGGTAATTCAGTTTGGAAGGAACCTCAGAGAGTTTGTAAGAAGATGGTTGCTTTCTCTTCAAAACATTGCAGATTTTCATTCTTGAGCAAATATCTAAGCTGATTTATCTGTGTACAAAGTATCAAGCACAGCTAAAGGACGAGAATCCACAGACACAAGCTGCAATACAATACATGAAAAAATATTAACTCTGAAGGTGGTCACACACTGGAACAGGAATTCAGAGAAGCTGAGCAATCTTTGACCTTAGAGGTACTCAAATC
The DNA here is from genome assembly GCA_025447955.1 of Psilopsiagon aurifrons. Classification (NCBI taxonomy): domain Eukaryota; kingdom Metazoa; phylum Chordata; class Aves; order Psittaciformes; family Psittacidae; genus Psilopsiagon; species Psilopsiagon aurifrons. The sequence goes on along the minus strand of JAOEHY010037488.1, from coordinate 37,186 downwards.
CTGACTGCCCGAGGACCTGCTTTGAGCATATAGTTAAACTAGAGACTGACGGAGGTTTCTTCCATCATGCTTAATTCAGCAATTCTGAGATTGCTTGAAGACAACTTCTCTTCTCCATCAACATGTTTACTTAATTGGTAATTAGTTAAAAAATGCATAAACAAAAATAACATAATGTGAAGAACGATGTCAAATTGCAACACATCAGTGAGCAACACCTCGTCAGGATTAGAAAATATGATTAAGAAGTGCTTACACTGACAAAGTGACAAGAGAAAAAGTAGTCAACATCTTTGGACTGCCATACTCTGTCATTCAAAAATGTGACCGATAATCCCTGTTAGCACCCATTAGAAGAAGTGTATAGTCTTCTCTGTAGTGGTGTAACTGTTTCCATAACAATTAAACAGACATACAGTCAGTGGAACCTCTAAATCATTTAGGAGATGAAACAGAAATGTGGAAAGAGAAAGTTGCAGTAGAGCCGTTAAACTATGTTGTTTTATCAGTTCAAAAAAGGTGATAGGGAAACATGTACCGCTAAGATTCTTCTTCCTGATAACAAAGATGAGATTTCTTCAGAAAACAAGGTGTCAAAAGGCAGAAGTTAGAACAATCTGATAGCTTAAATTTCAGCAGGTCATCAAGAAATCTTCTTCAATGTGGCAACTATGAACGTAGTTGCAACTGAACTACTACTACTGCAGTTGCAACTGAACTGCTAACACATATGTAATCTCTCATTACAGAAGACATATATTGAAGGGAACATTTCTCTCCTATACTAGGAGGGAGAAAGTGTTTTAATTCTGCTTTATTTCTGAAAGTGTTCAGGATGAGCTGCTGATTTATGTACTATTCAGGCTTTTTTCCTTAAATGATCCTAAAAATACTAGCTGAAAACAGCCCTTTTTATCACTGGTGAACTTTGTATGTTTAGTATACTTAACACATTTAGACAAAAAATATGCATGACAGAGAGAAGAGGGAGGGAGAAACAATAACAGTTATCTACTGTTATTTGCTAATAATAAAGTAGTTGCTTCAAAGTAGTTAATTTTCCATGTTCAAAATAGTTAATTTTTCATTATTAGAAGGTCTCAAATCAAAATCAATTAACTTTCTAATATACATAGCAAAGAACAAACAGAAGACATGGGCCCAAGGCAGAAATTATTTCATTAAACTTGGTGAGTGTCTAGCCAGAGCAGTTTGTTCCCCCAGCTTTACCACATCTGCTTGTCAGACCTGCTTCCGTCTCAGACAGCATCTCTGCCAATCTCAGCCAATCCTCTGTTTAGATGCCAGTCCCAGTCACCTTCCAAAAACCTTGGCTAGTCAGTTCAAAACTTCCCTGTTTCAATCTAGTTAGCTTTCATGCTTGATATTTTCCCCCCAGAACTCCCTGTAGTCCTCTTTGGATTCAGATCAACAAGAACAACTGCCCAGACCTAGCACAGATGACCACAGCCAGACCATAGGCTCAAGGAATAGTGTCCAATTTTTCATATTGTTGAATGGTTCACATGCTGACTGCTGTAGGATTAGCTCACATCAAATAATATTTTGTCAGAGAGAGGCCATACACAGTTTAGAACACAACATGTTCCCAGGGTGAAATACATAGACAAGGACACTCTGCTTTGAGGGGAGGAGTGTTCAGCCATATAGATGCAGTCCACATTCTCAGACAGAGCTTATTTCATTTACTATTACAGCAGTTGCTGAAGAGCACAGAAAAGGAGAAACTCCCTGCTCCTTGTTACTTCTACAGCCCTGAACCTGAGCTGTCCCATCCTGTGTCAGTCCAGAAACACAGCATCAAGGAACACCTGTGATGATGCCTACTCTGTTCTTGAAGATGCTTAATCAAAATTCTCAAGAAAGAGGATGAATGAAATGTGGATTTGCAAAGGTGGTGCCAGGATGTGGCCCAGTGAAACACATTTTCTCAGACATGTCATGAACTGCTACCCCTGCACAAACACTGCTGCCTACAAGATGGGGATTTTCTGAGCCAATGCTTTTTAGAAAAGTTCATCAAAACTCAACCAGTTTCTCTTTAATTCTGTCCAAAATTCTTCCTGAAAGAGTACAGAAGACATCTGTAATCATTTATTTAACCAGCACAACATCCAATTTAGAAAACTTCATGCCCAAAAGTTAAACAACTTGACATGGTCACTGTATCAGAAAGGTTAAAAAACAGTTGATAAAGGGTAGTGCTATCAACCTTCTGCTTTGCTGGTGTGTGCAGCTTTCGCTTTACCCATTAAACTGTCTTTATCTCAATCCATGAATTTTCTCACTTTTGGCCTTCTGATTCTTTCCCCCATCCCACTGGGAGGTAGGGAGCAAGTGGCTGTGTGGGGCTTAGTTGCCAGCAGGGGTTAAATCGTGACAGTGTGAAATAACATGCCATCCTGCACTACTAGCACATAAATAATTCACATCCCCACTGTGCGTACCAAAATAAATGCATTTACAACAATCAGGGCTTGCAAACCATTATTGACCTACATGCTTTCTGTGTTTTTTTGTGTTGGTTTTATTTTTTTTTATTTTTTTTTTTTGGTATGCCTTTTTTGATTGATTGGTTGGTTGGTTGGTTTTAATTTTGGGTTTTTTTTTGTTTTGTTTTGTTTTGTTCTCAGTGGATGAAGTTGGTTTTCCTTTTATTCCTTTTATTTATATGTATAGGGCACATAGGATGCTCAGATAATACTCCAGTGGCTGAGGTATCAACATAAGATAAAAGACTAATTGCGGAGCATTAATGTTGCTCTACAGCATTTTAAATGATGATCTGAGTTTCATTTTATTACAACACTATTTAGTACTGTAAACTCCTGCCATGTCCTATGTCCCACAAGAAATGCCAGTGAGACAAATATTACCACCTAATGTCTCACAAAGGCTGTTTTTACCTTGCAACTGAACCATGAGCTATAAAATGCAAATCCAATGACAATTATTTAAAAAACCTCATTTTAATAAATCTCATTCACATCATTTGGGAGAATGTAGTTTATAAATACGATAAACTAAGAAAGTTAAAACTTTTTTTTGGTTTGTTTTTTATTAATTGCCTTTATAACAATTCCTTTGCTCCCTTTATACCTGGAACGCATTAACAATTCTTGCATGTTCTCAAGTGTGCCCAAAATATGCCTATGATAAACATGTTCAAGCAAGATGTAGAAGGCATTCTTTACTGTACTCAGTGATTAAAAACCTACACAACTTTTTACCTGCACCACACTCCAATGTTACTGAGATTTTCACTATAGAATTATCATCCTTTAATTTTTGGGGTTTTTTTAAATACACTAAGACCTCTGGGAAAGTCATTGAAATAAATCCTTAACCAGCTACCCCATACTAAACTATTCATTCTGAGAGGGGCAAATTTGGTCCCTTGTAAGCTTGAAAGAAGATGCCTGACTTGCTGTTTAGCTGTAAAAACAGCATTAAGTACCAAATGCAGTTCTGCAAACTGTTTTGCTCTTTGCATACACCACAAGGTATTGACAGTTCAGCTCATAACTTTTTTTTTTTTCTTTTAAACAGAGTTCTCCATTTTCTCCAGCCTCTTCATTCATTATTCATGGCTAATGAAGTGTTTGCTCAAGCTGTGTCCTTCTCATCATCCAGTCTCAACACAAATCCTCACTGTGGGACTCTTGGGCTTATCTCTACATGCACTAAGCCCTCTTACAGTCAGCTTTTCCATAGGATGATTTCTGTCACTGCTTACCAAACCACTTTTTTGTCCCTCGTCTATTTTGTTAAATAGAGGGTGACTTGCACAAAACAAAATAAATACTCTATTTCAAGTATAGGCAGAGTAACAGATCAATGCGATAACTTATCTTAATAAGAACCAGATGGATGCACTTTTAATCGTGACTATTTGCCAGTGATGGAAAAGTTTGTATTATGGAAAACGAAATATTGTAGTTTAATAATTTGGCAGACACGGAACCGAAATTTGACCCTGGATCTGACTGTGCCTGAGAAACCTCATGGTAAGTCTTGGAAGATTGTGGGACTTTGCACTGTCTCCTTGTGCCTGCATGATAGCCTGCTGATGTCAGAAACGTCTGTTAATGGAAGCAACTGTACTGGCATTGTTTTGTAGACTTGAAGGCAGAACCAGCTGTTTGGGTTTAATCAGTCATAAGGTTTATTGAAGCCTATTGTTTTGACATAAGAAAAAGCTAAATCCCAGTGGAAAGGAGAAAAAGTAGCAGCTTTAGGTGCTCACAGGCCAAGTTTTGCTATGGCATGACTCTATACCATGACTAGTAGGTATTTGATATTCATTAGAAGGCTGAAATTGAGATGTCAGAGGACTCACAAAAAGTAGACAGGCTGTAAGCTGTCTTACTCTTGTGCAACTTCAGCAAGTTAAAGAGTCTGCATATTGTGTAACTCAGGATGAGAATTAGACTATGATTTTCAGTTAATCACAGATCTTTGATAATGAATAAAATTTCCCTATTAAGTACATCTGAATAAACTAATGGCAAATAGATTGAACAAAAAGAATTTGTTCTGAATACTTACAGACAATGACATGAGAAATGCAACTGAATACATTTGAACTCTGCAGACCAATTCATAATTACTGTGGAAATGTTTCTGTGTGTCCTCTGAAGAGCAACTCTTCAGCATCAGTTTGCTACCTTTTGTGTGAACTGAACTCTCCACTCAGATTTGCCATGTAGCAAACACTGGCAGCAGTAACCATCACCCATGTATTTATAGCAGCAGTGATAATTTTGCAGCAACTGTGGGTCTTCTTAAGGGGAAAACACACTAACTTTTGGAAGTTCCAGTAAAAAACAGTGCACAGAATTGTAAGAAATAATCCAATACTAAATTGTCTGTAACACAGACATACTAAATTTTTGTGTAACACAACATAGAGTTAACTGGTGTCACTGTGGTGTTGACACTATATTTGGTGAGCAAAGCTTCTGAACTTGAACAGTTTAATTTTATACTTAATTTCTTGAGCTAAAGAGATAGTTGTACAAGTGAAGAGTTTGCATTACATCTGAAGCTGCATTACTGCACTGTGTTCACGTTATTTGTGAATTTTGTATAGCAAATTTAAGTACTTATACATAAAGTGTTTTCTGTGTAAATTGGTAAAAAACTGCTTGCAAAAACTCAGTCCGTTGTTCACTACAATTTCACATTTTCAGATATTTTTAAATGAAACTTTAAATTCTGGTTTCAAACTGAGACATAGGTTCAATAAAAAAAGTCTTTGAAAAATGCTTATTTTCACATGAAAACCGCATCAAGAGCTCTTATATCACAATAACTAGGTAGCTGCTGTAGTGAAGAACTACATCTCACAGAGAAAATGTGAGTCTCTGAGCTGAACTTGGATGCCTCATCCATCCTCTACTCTGTCAGGTGTGTTTTTTATCCATTGATTTCAAGAGGACCTTCTTCAAGGTTACAGCAAAAGAATCAAGAACATTGCAACTTGGCAGAATAGAAAGTGGTTAAAATGATCATCAACGTTTTTTGCCTGTCCTTTGCCAGGCAAAGATTCCCAGACAAGTCCCCTAAATAGCTATTATTTAAAATACACTCTGCTTTTTGGGAGTCTGTAGGTAAGGATGAAAACAGAAGTCACTTCTCATTCTAGAGTCCCAATTCCAGACACAGTGTAAAGGACTCCAGAGCTTCATCTTTGGTGCTGGTTTTGTTTTCAAAATAATATTTTAGAAAAGTCTTTATTAAGTGAGGAACAAAATATACTTATATATATATGTTTGAAGCTATTTCTTTGTCAGCATTTTTGTGTTTTCTATTTAGGAGGTAGAAAAATCTTCTCTCTTTTCTAATCCTTTCATAAATAAGAAGCTTGTTCCCTGGAGAGATTTTGTCAGGAAGAAAAAATTACACAAGCAACCAGGACTCCAACAGGCTCCAAGGAAGAGCCAGAGTTTGTAACCTGACCATGGAACTCTGGCTCTTCAGCAGGTGTACCAGCCTAGAACAGACTGACATTGTACTCTGGAAATGGTCATCTTTGGACACTTCCAGTGACCATCTCTCAGATCTCTCTGAAATATCTTATTTACCATCACATAAACTCCTAATGCAGTTAAATTTTCCACAACACAAATTGAGCCAGTGATAAAAGGAACTAAGAGCAGTGGCAAATTATTAGCTTTTTATCAAGGTAACAACCATAGCCCTTCTCCCTTACCTCTTGGCTCAGGAGCTCAGGATCAGCTTTCAGAGGCCCCTGCCTCTGTTTCATTCCCTGTAATTCAGCTGATCCTTATCTACATTAGGAAAAGTCTGCAAATTTTTTTCATGTCTTTTATATCCATTGATAAGTCACTCCAGAAGTGTACTATGTGCATGATGCTATAAATTTCTCATTACATATTTCTTTATAATTCAGTCTGTTTGAATTAACTAACTAGGGAGCAAAGCCAGTGTGATTTCAGTAGGGAAAACCAAGTATCAGAAAGCAGAGTTGAGACCAAAGGGAAAAGTAAAGGCTGGGAACAGAAAAAACAACAAATAAAATATCTCAGACGAATATGGTTTTTTTATACATATATGTAGAATATATGTTTGATTAAAACATATATATGAGAATTCAGTCATGATCAACTTCTTAATTAGGAATCCATGTTCCATCTGAAATAAGTAATAATTCATTGCTCCCTACCTCCAACCAAGATTAATCTCAATACTGAACTCCATCTCCCCTGTTTTCAAGTCCAGTGAAGAACCATTGCCATTACTGCCATGGGAATCCACATTATGACGTGTCAAGTTAAAATGCATAATACAACATCTCTCACCTGCCTCGCACTGAGGCTGCTGTCCCCACTGGATCTAGGTAGAGCAAGTATTCCCTTTCAGGGTTGAGTATTCAGTCCTATCCAAGCTATCTGCCAAGGAACGGAAATTTCACTCAAGCCTATTAACTATACAGGCAGTAACACAGATGTTTGCACATTGAGCAGGCTATTACTTGAGGGAGCGAGGGTGCTGGCACTCGAGTCTTTAAATTCTTCACATGTAAGGAAACACCACCTGGAGCAGGAAATGATCCAGGGACAAGTAACCAAAGAGAAAAGGGTGGGTGGAAAGGAAGCAGGAGGAGATCTATTGAAGGAAGAAATGTCTGTCATGTTCTTGCCAGCTGCTTTTTCTTGCTATTGAAATGCAGGTTTGTCTCTGCTCCTGCTCATGCTTGGGGGGGTGGGTATGTGTGTGTGCAGGATCTTCAATCTGCTGCGTTTGCCCCACAGAAGGTGGGAGTCAGCGCATGAAGCTCAGCAGCTTCCAAAACCATATGGGAGGCTTGGGAGAGGACGTGAGAAAAGTATGTGGGGGCTCAACCTGAACAGGAGGTTGAGCAGTGGTATATCTATTGTAACACAGCAGCACGCATATCACGAGTCTTTATCCAATGTGCCAGAAGGCTTTTTCAGTCAGGATTACACCATCAAAGCATCTCAGTATCACTCAGTAGTGTTGATTTTGAAAAAAAAATTGTGAAAATAAAACATCTGCCAGAGCAGCACATATATTATTACAAAAAGAAAGAAAAAAAAACAACAACTTGCATTGCATGAAAATCTGGCCATGAAGTCAAAGTCTAATCCAAATCACTCAGGAGACTATCTTTGGAATAAGGCCATCTCAGAGTTACTAGACAAAATGGATGCCGTTAGTTTTCACTGTAGCAATAATAAGATTTGTGGCTGCAACAGCCATGCTGCCTTTCAGGATTTTTCCTTCACCAAATCCTTTCTTTAATTATAAATCCTAAGTATCCATCGTGCTCATGACCAAAAGCCATCTATTGTTTCCTGCCTCATGTGGCTTTATAAAAGTTTCTGGGGTGGATCTAGCCATATGTTTAGAGTTTATATGGCAGTAAAAAAGTCTGATTTCCATCATAATACCAAATGTAAATGAAGGCTGTGGAGGACTGCACAAAGGCTAGAGAAATAGCCTCAAGTCCAGGTCACTCCATTACAGAAGGGTAAGCCTCTGAGTCTGCAGAGAACCCCCTGCCATCTGTGGGGCCTTTTGGGGGGAATCTAAGCGAGAACCATGCCCTGAAACAGGGTTGGTCTGAAAGCACAACCCAGCCCACAGCTTGACAAAAGAACGTCAAACCAACTTTAATGCCATACATTTCCCACATTGTTTTTGCACAGATTATATGGTGTGTAATGTGCATGATGGCATGGTGTATTGCTAATGCTGATTCTACCCCTTGTATTAAGAGCAGGCTTCATTTGAAAAGACAAATACAAGACTCCACTGTAGATCACTCAGAAGGTGGGTGATGATTCCTCGAGAGAGGAGCTTATTTTTAATTGCTGTTCCTGTACATTTTCTGCCATTTTAACCTTGTCAGTGAATAACTCTGTTTCTCATGCCTCTGTCTTACTTTTTGTCTGTCTCAATACTTTCATTCTCAGATGCTAATCCATGCAGCATCTACTACACTCCTTTTGATACCTGTTGTTTTACCAATGAGTAGAAAAACCAATTGGGATGAAGCTGAATGATTTCTTAAGTCTGACAAGTTATTTGCCCTGAGCCTGGGCTTGGTCACTCTATGTGACCAAGACATGACTTGATTTTTTTTCCCAGAAGGGCTGTTCAGATATTCTCAGACTTTGATCATTTAGTTTCATGAACCTGGTAGTGAAACAACTGCGGTAACAACACAACCCAATTGCTCATCTCCTGTATGCAGGCAAAGCCACTCTATAGGATGTGAGGAAATAGCCACATACATCTGGAAAGGACTAGTGTCACCAAATTCCTTTTCAAAAGTTAAAGTAACTTGTTTTGGAATTTGCTGAAGTTCTGCAGATGTGAACATGATCTAAAGCTCATCAAACCAGGTCTGAATGGTTGAGTGTTTTTTAGATCAAACTGACAAATACAAGGCAAGATATCACTGGATTTGACAACACATGCATAAATTGAAAGAATGAACTTTGCCTGCATGCACAATTCAAGGATTATCACCAAAAGGAATTTGTTCTCAGGGAAGAAACATCTAGTTGACTCACAAGCAGGAACCTGGTGATTTGCTTTGTGTGATGAATAGATGCCAGGTATATTGTCAGGTGTTTCTGAGAGCTGTGCTGCCATTTAGGGGTGCTTTAGCACCAGGACAGCTCAAGTGCCCTGCATTCTGCGGTGTTGCTAAACCTTCACTGGTGTGGTCTGGTGATAGCCTGTGCTAGGAAATAAAATATGCAGGAATACTGTCTGCTTCAAGACCTGCCAGAAGTTTGTTGCTATACCATCTGGGCTGTTTTTATTTATCCAGCTGTGATTTCTTTGGGTTTTGCATTTTTAATTAATACAGTTTTGAAAGAGGGGCAACTTTTGTTTAACCTCTTCAATGCTGCATCCTGTAGGTGAGGCAAAACATAATTCAACCTCAAAGCCTCTCAAATTCAAGAGATTATCTCTGTTTGTGCTTCCTGGAAGTTATCATTGGTTGCTATTCCACAGGTTATGCTCAATTCCAGAACTGGGTAAGGGATTTTTTCCATTGAGAAGAAGGCATATATAAGTGATGAGAGAAAAGCTATATAAAAAAAAAAAATATCAAGATTCAGCCATCGTATGATGAAGTTACTGCCTCTAGGTCTTTCTGCCTGTGTCTATCTTTTTTTCCTCCCCTATCTTCTCTGCTTTAGAACCACATTATAAAAAGTTCAGCCTCACAGGTAAGCACACAACCGTGCATGTGGCCCAACATATTTACCCAATTGTTCACTACTGCTTTAAAAAAACTCTGAGCAGGCATTAGGCAATTACACCCATTTAGGCAGGAAACAGTGAGCTAATATACGCAATTGACACTCTTGCTGTCATCAGTTACAGCAGATAAAGACAGTGATCTTGGCAATCCCAGTGCATAAGGTAAATTTGATGAGAAGATGACCCTAAATAGGCTTAAAATTTAAGCATAAAAATCCTTGTACTAGTAAAACCTAGTGCCTTGACTACTTTCATTGCAGGATTTTACAAAGGGGTTGGCTGAATTTTTCCATTTTTTAAGTTGTAAGCAGGAAATACAGCTTTTTGTTATTATTTTTCATATTTTACTGCACTGCAGATTTTTTGCTGGTCTCAAGTCTTTCTTTCAACAGACCAAAATGAGCAGTGAGATTCAGTTTCCTGTAGTACCTTATACAATCCCACCTGGTCTTCAACTGCCTAGAAGTCTTCAATACATCTTGTCTCCTAGTCTCATGTGGATGTCTCTAGCATCCTGGGCATATCAAATGGGGCTGCATTAGGTATGTTTAGGAAGAGAATTGCTGCTAAACAAGAGAAACACATAGCATTGCTTACGTTTTTAAGACAGAGTATCCTCAGAAAAATGCATGCCAGGAACTAAAATTGCAGTTCATGGCTCAAATTTTCTACAAACTTGTAATAATGTAATAATTAAATGTAATAATTAAATGTAACAATTAAAACAGCAAAGCATTAACCCCTTACCTACACAAACAGAAAAAATTAAGAGAAATGTCCTGCACCATTAAGATTTTCATCCCCTTCAGTCTAGAAGATGAACCAAATAATACATCAAGCAAAACCAAGCTCTGTGATTATGGTGAGTTGATCCCTTCTGGTGTTCCCCACTGGCTGCAGGGTAATTTCTGCTCCAGTCCTGGGGCACCTCCTGTCTTTCCTTCTGCACTGACCAGGGTGTATGCAGAGCTGTTGCTTTCACTATTATCGCTCCTTTCTTCTGGCTAAAATTACTTTTATGCAGCAACATTTTCCCATTTTTAAATTATTTATCCTGGAGGTGTTAGAAGCATCACTTGATGGGCTCAGCCTTGGCCAGTAGCCTGTCCACCTTAGAGTTGGCTGGCACCGGCTGTGTCAGGCATGGGGGAAACTTCTAGCAGCTTCTCACAGAAGCCACCGCTGTACGCCCTTCTACCAAAACCTTGTCACGGAAACCCAATACAGTGGCAAACTGGAAACATAAACATCTTAAGAATAAAACATACATTAGTTAGCAATTACTCATTAAAATGGAAATCCTTGCTTCTGCTGAACTTAATTTTGCAGCCCCTTTCTGGTTGGGTGAACTGTCTATAGAGTCCATCAGTTTCCAAAATCTAACCCTGGTAAAAATTTTTGCCCAACTGAGTATATAATACAAGGAATTGCAGATCATAGTCATATACATGGCATATGAAGAATTGGCACCCAAATGATGCTCAAAGCTGTGTCATTCGGCCTTCAGCTATCCAACTATCCAAACAGGCAATCCACCATTCTCCAAACACTGAAAGCATGATCGGATGTTCTTTTCACAGACCCATGTTTTCTGCTGTAAGTCATGCCAGGAGAAAAGTAAATGTTCACACTGATGATCATTTCACTTCTATACTGCCCAGCAATGTTCATCAAAGCACCCTGCTGTCATCAGGAATAACGTTCACGAGCCAGCCCAAGGGAAAACTTTAGCCCAGCAGAAGAAGAAAGTCATATCCATTGCAGTTAACACATCTGCAAACGCATGTTTGGAGAAAGGCCTGGGGAATACGGTTGGAATCTGCCAATTTTAGGTACCAAATTTAAGCTTAAATTCCAGATACTTGCTGAAATCACTCTAAGATAAGATTTTGAGTTCCTTATGGAGAGAGATAAGGGCTTTTGAAGGTTTCAAAAAAGAAACCTTACCAGCATAAGTTTCTCACTTGAAATATTGCTTCAAAAGTCAGATTAGGACTAATGGCCAGAATTCCCATGTAAAGATATAAGAAAAGTAAAATAGAGTTTAAGAAGATAAGGAATAACAAAATTCCCAGGTTACTAGTAGAATTATCTAAAATAAAAAAAAAATTAATCAGCCATAAGTTGTAAAGAAGTGACATCCGGCCCAGCCACTGAGAAGCATGAAAGAACACACTGAGATCCTGCAGCAACATGACTTAAATTCTGTCTTTGTACGTCCTTATTAAGCATGGAGTTAAATGTTTGGATTCTCAAGAAAGGAAATGTTTTCTACATTCTCTTTTTTGGGAGTGATGACCTGAGTCACAAGGAACTATCTTAAAGTATGTCTGAAGTTGTGCAGCCTTGAAAATGCTCAGTAAACACAAGTAGTAGAAAAAAAAGTACTTTGGCAACATAGGAAAGAATTTTAGTTACCAGCACTTCTTTCTTTTTGTTCATCTTAACATTGTTTTGAATGCACGTTTAAATTATTTCATTGTTAACTGTGAATAACAAGATTAGTCTGAGAAGCCACAAGTTTATTTGGATGCATAACTACACAATCCAAAATTCTGTAATTAATTTTATCAGTGCTTCAAATTTTTTTATTTGAAAAAAATGTTGAATGTTTTGCAGGAAATTCATTCTGCCACATGTAATAAGGCTTTTTTTCTACATTATCATTACATTTCTTCAAAGCATTTCCAATAAGAACACTGCAAATTATGTCCCCTCAGCTAGTTCATCTGCTCAGTCAATAAGCAACATTTTATTGCTTTTATGAATTAAGCCCACTTTACATCCAATCATTTTGCAAACATCTGTAGCCGAATCAGTCTAGGGAGCTTTTGAAAAATCAATCAGTAGGGAACAGCTTTCACTTTTTTTTAATTTTAATAAAGTATTTACACATGTTTGCTCCACATGAAATAGGAAAAACACTAAGCTTGGTTGTTGTATTTGAACATTGCAGTGAAGCTCACCTTGCATATGAAAGTTTTTCTTATTTATAAAGGAGACATACAATGATGGCATTAGAATGATAAACTACTGATAAACTATGTCCTAGCTATGAGCAACTAAACCAGAGGTATTACAGAAGCTCAGCCTAGTATCAAATCATAATGTAGTTTCTAAGGTGTGTAGCAAGGCCATAGTATTTCTACAGTCTTTCTTTTACTATCTTTTGTTGATTAGGAGGGTAGAAATAAAGGAAAAGGTTCTGGTATAACATAAACTTAATATTAGGGAATACTGAGAATTTAATCTATTTCTTAATTTGAAAAAATGCTTATTCATAATATTCAAATGTCACCAAAAGATGTGAGAGTTAGTTTTGACAAGAATAAAATTGCTGTTTAAAATTAGAAAGACTTCTCCCCTAGATTAATCCAAAGAACAGGATATTCACCTTGGATTCTTAAAAAAAACCCAAACAAACAAACCCAAAACTTTAACTCAACCTAAGGATTTCACCCCATTTCCTACCTCTTATATGCCAGCTTGAACACTGTTAAAACACAATTAAATTGAAATGGGGACCTTTTCACTTCGACAGGTCTCAGTTTCATTAGATTATAGAATGGGAAAACAGTCTAGATTTTGGAAACTCTTCATGTAGGAAAATACTGTTTCTTGCCCAGCTAACCTTGGAATCAAGATGCTTAGTTCTAACTTCTTGTTTGATGATTCCCGAACCAGGTTGATTTCAGTGTGTTATCCTCTAAAACAGAGATAATTTTCTTCATTCTACTTCTTCTTATTTTCTCTAACTGAGCTTGAAATAGTTTGGGCTGGTTTGCTGTATTTTTTTTACAATGCAGTACAGATTAATAACAGTAAGTTGCACCCATCTGGTGTTTCCTCTGGTTGACGTGGGAGCAAAGAGGGACATGTTTCTGTCTGAATAACCTTGGAGGAAAAGCATATCAATTATGAAGAACCAGAGCAAACTGTGAAAAACTGAAGCAAAGCCCTGGAGTGGTGACTTTTAAAAGCTTACCAGTTTCAGAAAAGTTAATTATATTCACCTAAAGTAATTATTTAAATGGCCAGAATGCTTCCTTATGGAAGTTATTGCTCAGTTAGTGAATCCAATAATGAGGATGATAACGAGGTTGAAGGTATTTGGAATCAAGTTTTCAGTTGTCTAAAACAACCGACAAATTCTTTTGTTCTTACTGTCCAGAACATCTTCTTTGACAATCTGAAGGTGAGTTCTTTGATATAATTGGTTTATGAATTTAGAATATTTGTATAGAAAATACTCAAGTTTAAATTTTTAAGCTTAGGAATGGGTAGGTCAAATATTTAATCTTGTTGTGAATGTTACTTCTGATATCATGTTAGGAGAATTCATTGAAAACATATCCCCTTCATACCTTGTAGAGATACCTTGTAGAGATACTTATACACATGTGAAATAAACTAGAAAGCTAATTCTTCTGCTGGGTATTTTTGGCTGCCTTCATTCACAGGGTGCAAGTATGTGGTGGGTTTATGCTTCCTAGCAGTGTAACTGGTCTAGGCCAGTCCTTGAAACCAGTTCCAGTGCTTTGGATAAAAAAAGCTTGTGGGAGCAACAAAAAGCCTCTCCTAAAATTCAAGGCTGCTTGGTGCCAGCGAGCGTGTGCAGGGGTGATCTGAAGTCACACTGTCATAAAGAAACTACCAGGAATTGTGGTCTGGAGCTACCAGGAGGGAGTGACCATGCAGACTGCATCCACGGGTAGGGGAAATTCCCCTGGTTTGTGGGACAGAGCCATAGCAGCTTCACCTCTCATCTCCACCATCTCAAGGCACTGCCACATGGGACCACCAGCTGCAGAACTTTACTGATGCTCCTTTACTCCTGCCCCTCATACGCACTGGCTCTTTGGTTCGACATTGCAGGAAGGTCTAGTTAAAATAAAATAGCTTGACTCCATTCAGTCTTCTTTTCATTTTACTAATGTCTTTTTCTTGCTTGACTGCTTTTGCTAAGTGCTTTTGCTCTTACTCTCTTAACTTACCCTTTTGTTCTGTGATCCATGGGAATTACCTTGCTGCAAAATTAACACAGGTACCCAATCTGTGTGAATGCTTTTGGCATGTTAACTATTTTAAAATAGTTCTTTCAGGTGCTTAATATACATTGCTGGCATTTTATTTGGGAAGGCCATTTGAATATGTTCTCAGAACTGCTGAATTGTTTATTGATGTCATAATTAATTACCTTACTTCTGATGTTTGTTTTCAAGGGCATCGTTTCATGACATTAAAAAAAAACAAAACAAAACAAAAAAACAACCACGGGCAACACAAACCCAAACAAAAGCCCCAAATTAAAACAAGTTAAAACAAATGAGTTGTTTCATTTCATGCTTGGGGTTTTTTTTACTCTTTTTTTATTATTATTATTTGGTCAAAAATGAAAAAAAAGGAAAAAAAAAAGGAAGGAAATTGAATAAAAGAATTTATTTTTTTCTTGAAAGCAAGATTTATACTATTTTTTTTTTGGTGTTTATCAAGAGCTGGAGATTTTGTGCTTGCAACTGGTATATTGACAGCTTCTGTCAGCTTCTCCTGGGAGCTCCAGGACAAAGGATATGAGCTTTTTAAAACAAAATGCTTATGACCAAATTCAGTAAACCTACACTATTTACATAGCAGGGGTGCTGAAGGCTCTGCAAGCTTTTGTGCCCCAATTCAGGCAACTTGGGTACTTAGCTGAGAAAGCACATAGAGCGTCTTACAGAGCAAATAATAGTGATGAATGATTTGGGGAGAATGGTTACAAAAATTACAGCATTTCTGCGATACCTTGAAGATTTCTAACCCCAAATAGAGTCAACACAAACAGTTGATTTAGCATTCACCACAAGAAAACGAATAGAAAACCTCAGTGAGGAGGCTGCAGATAGCAAAGAAAGAAACCTCCTGAAGCACATCAGCCCTTGACATAATAGAAGTATTTTATGTAGGCAGAAGATCTGTCTAGGAGGCTTCTGTACAATTCTCTCCCATACTTTCCCTGAATTCTCATACTACTTCTTTTCCTTTTCATTTTTCAGCTTTTCCTCACCATCACCCATCTGTGTTTAATCACATGGAGGTCTGTGTTTTAAAAGAAACAGTAAGGAACTCCACCAGAGACAAACTTAAATGTCCAAAGCAAGAAATACCCTCATGTGTTCCCCATGAAAGAGTCCTGCAGTATGAGATGCCTGAGAACAAAACCAGCTCATAGGGCAAATGGTTTTTGTAGCCTTGTGACCAGGAGCTTTGTCATGTTATTTTTGTCCTTCAGTCAGCAACTATGTAAACCTAGTGCAAAATGCATTTTGCTCTGGTAGCTTAAGTTTACACCAGGAAATTAATATGTAAGCCAACGTCATCGCATTTAAAGGTGGTGCCTCCTGACACAGCCTGATGCTTCTTTAAAGTGTGTCTCACAAAGGCTAATATATCCACTTGTTTATATTACACTATACTACAAAGGAAATATAGCTCACTTGAATAACCACATATTGCCGTCACCTGGCATTGCCTTCCCGGGTAACTTTCCTACAGATCTGGTATTCAGATCTTTGCCACAGGAACTCCCTGCTTTCTAGTTAGATCTGATCTGTGTCTAGTTTAAGCTGAACTATATGGGTGTCTAGTTGAGCTGAACTATATGGGATGGTTCGTGCCCTTAGTTCAGTATTAATAGTTGGTACATTGCTACCATAACTTAACAGCTCCTAGATCTGGCAGTTTATAGGGACAACACCACCAAAGATAAGAGCCACTGCAAACTTCTAAATTTGTTTTATGCTGTCTTGAAGATCAGCCTGCAGAAGTGCAAGGAGGCTCATACAGTTTCGCTGAGCAGCCTATTCTTGGCAGGTTTTGGTCTTTGCTGCCCCTTGTTTAGGTAATACCTAGTGAGTAAGGTTAGACCTTTTTTCAGCTGCACTACTTCTCTCACAGCAATTCATTTTGCCCTCCCAGTTGTGTTTTAATAGCCTCTAGAACTTACACATTTAGCTCAGTCAGTATTGGAATTCAGAATGTCACAGGCAGGCTGTCAAAATGAAACCAACTCTTCATTAACATTTTAACAGTAAAGACCTGGGAATCTATGGTTTTCCTGTTAAGCCTATAGAATTAGAAGCATAACTGTCATCTGTGCATTTCTACTCAAATTTGGCCAGTAGAGTGTGAAAATTTATTTTTTTATAACTAATAATCTTTATTAAGTGCTAGTTGCCATATCTGAAAACACTTCCAACCTACATAATTTCATTGTTTACAATATTAACTACAAACGCAAAGAGAATTGTTTATGACACCCCCTGGACAAAAAACAGAATGTAGATTTGCATTAATGCTCCAGTAAACAAATGATCATCAAGAAAAGATTAAAACACAGAGGTGGTTTCCGTTCTTCTTATTTCCCTCCCCACCCCCGATCTTCTTCTCCTGTCATTACAAGTATCTCAGCTGCATTTTCAAATGTTTGATTATCATGTAAGCATACTCAATAAAATGGTACATAACAGCATCATAACCCATATGTTCCCTACTATGACAGAACAAAAGCATTTCTTGTGTGTAGTTGAAGAAACTAAATAGGAACCATTCATTCAAATCTTCAACTTCCCCAAAATGAAACACAGAAAGTAGGTGTGAGCTACAGTGTTCTATGCAATCCAATGCAAATGTATGCAAATTTCTTCATATTAGAATCATTGTCTAGTTGTCATCCTCACATGGGGCACATCAAAGCCATATGACCTGATTTTGCACCTGCTGTTTAATTAAATTTACAAGGCAGACACTCTCTCTACTCCCGGTGATATACAAATCCATTTTTACTACCGCAGCTTCTAATTTACAAGGTAGTCGACTGCTGTGCTTCACCGTCAATAACTGCCCAACTGCTCTTTGTTAAAGTGAAGATTAAAAACTGAAAACTGGCCACCATTTTAGTGTATGAATTCAAAGAAATATTAAATGTGATTTCCCTCTTCACCTTTTTTGTTAAAAAAAATGGGGCAAAGGGAAACTGCAGTAGGAACACTTCATACTATTGTAACAGTGTTGATTTTTTTATTCTCCTGCTGTGAAGAGGCCGAGACACAACACTTTTGTCAAGTTATCAATAGTTTTTTCTGTTTTGCAGGAGCCATATGTTGAAATGTAGCAATGCACCAGTGCTAGTAGCAATGATATTAACAAAGCTGTCTCTTTTCTTGGATGATCATGTAAAGTTTTCAGTATTTATGCTATTGAATTCACGTCTTGCTTGGAAATGATTTTGCTGATCTTAATTTGATTTTATTCTCCAAAACCCAAAACCTGTTACTTTTTACTCCTTCCAGTGTGCAGTCAATAATTCACACAGTAATGCAGACAGTAAGTCAGAATGCTCAGTACTATGAAACTCTTCTTCCTTCCTCAGACCAACTCATAGCCAACTTCATTATTGCCAAAGTATTGTTAGTCATATTACATAGGTGCATGGAGGGCACCTATGCTGCTAAAACCCATTAATTATTCTTTATATCACATAGAATAGAACATACAGAATCAGAGAAGCATAGATCAGTTTGATTTGGAAGGGACTTTTAAAAATTATGTGGTTCCACCCCTCCTGCTATGGCAGAGACATCTTCCACTAGACCAGGGTGCCCAAAGCCTTGCCCAACCTGGCCCTGAACACTTCCAGGGATGGGGCATCCATAGCCAACCCGTGCCAGTGTCTCGGCAAGCTCATTATAAAGAATTTCTTCTTTATAACCAATCTAAAGCTACACTGTTCTATTTAAAAGTTGTCCTGTCTCTATAGGCCTTCTAAGCCTCCTTTAAGTATTGAAAGCTGCAGTAATGTCTCCATGGAGCCTTATCTTCTTCTGGCTAAGCAAGCATACGTGAGTTAAATTATTAAAAACAATTAAAATTATATGTAACTAATAGCAATTGCTAGCAACACATCAGAGAAGAGGGAGAAAAAAATCACCCCATGCTCATTTTGTTTTATGGACAGATTGAGGAAAAGCAGTAACAATAGTAATATCATTTTCACAAGCAATGAGACATTTTTAGTGAGCTACCTTTAACCAAAACAGTGAAATTAGCTCATTCTCACTTTGTTTATACTTAATTTAATTCTGTAGGTAGCTCTAAGGGTGTATGGGAAGCTGAGAGAACAGAACAGACTTTCATATGAGAAGGGGCTTTTATGAACTGCGAAAGCAGAAACAGCTTTGGGGCTGCCTATAGGTGGCAGCACACGTTCACTCAACGACAGCTATATCTGAGAAAAGTTAGAACTAGTCCATACAATTGAATTAACGGTTCTTTGTCTTCCCCCACAAAACCCCATTTCCTAGCTTTTTTATCATGTGCTACATGGGGCGAATACCTAAGGTTCAGCAGTGCTTTCTGATGATGCAAAAGCTAAGCATTGCAGAGCTGAGAGGGCAAAAACTATGAAAATGGTGCCTAGCACCCTGCCCATCTCTAATCCTCCTGCCATAGCTATAATGTGGAGCAACCCAGCCTAATTTCCCAGGCTGCTTCCCTCAGGCTTTTTCTTGCTGCTGCTGTGTCTTACTGTGAATAGCCGCAGCTAGTCCTAGAGTTATCAGGAGCAGCCCAGGTGGTCTGAGGTCATCTCCAAGGTGGTGCTCCACCCTGTGCTTGTTGATAGGCATGGGGTCATAAGGAAATGCAGCGTAGTTGTGCAGGCAGCTGAGCCTTGAGTTGCTGTGAAGCAAACGGAGTTTGACTGTGATGCCTCTAAAGATTCCCTGAGAAAAACTGATTGTCAGAAGGTAACTTTACCAGTCTTTAGTCCTGTATTTCTGAGAAGCTTTGGTGCCTATATGCTTTTCTTCTAGGGTTATTCCATATATACTGCTTCTGAAGTTACATGCTACAGTTTTCCTTCTCCTGCATTGGCTTTACATCAAGGCTTTGAGTCCCTTGGAAAAATTTATTTAGATCTAATGTCACAATTACTTCTGGTTTGTTTTTTTGGTTTTTTTTTTTTTTTTTTTTTTTTTTTTTTTTTTTTTTCCAAGATACTAGGGTACAAGGTGTGTATTCCAGCACAGTTTTCCACTCCATAGCTTTTCCTCATTTCCCTCCAAGGCCACCTGTGTGAATGTGGGAGCTGCTTTTTGTCAGAAAAGAATCATTTCAGGCATGGCACAAAAGGAGCTACCACAAATTCAGCAGCATATAAAGCATTCAGCAAGGCAAACTTTTCAAATAACCCCAGAAGGACAGGAAATAAAACCCTAAACAAAACCAAAACAGAAATTAAAAGACATTTAATGCATATTTAAGCAAGTTTGGGCACAACTAATAGACCCAGAGGGAGCTGACAGCAGAATTTTGCCCAGTGTTTTCACACCCTGTAAATGGTCATACGCAATGATCCTTTGTCTACCTTACATATTTTATAATATACATTTCATACAAAGAATGATAAGTAAGACTCAACTCTTAAATAAAATATGACCTAGTTTCAGCATAGTCCACTTTATGTTGCCACAATGCCTTAATTTTCCTCTTGATTCATATTTTAATGAGGAAACTATTATTGCAGTGTCTTCATTGTTTAATTAAAAATATAATTAGATGTTAAAATGCTGGAGCACAAAAGTAAGTCCTTGCTGAGGGGTATCTTCAGGAAAACAAAAGCTTATAAGGGCTGCTATGGCTTTGAGAAATTAGATATAGTCACCAAATTGCATCTGTCTCCCCCCCCCCCCAATAATAATTACCTCCCCAAAAACATACTGGGCTCCATAAAGAATTACGGTATTATATCTGGTAGTGTGTATAATGAAAAAGGCCATTCTTGATGATCAGTGTCAAACTTTAGGCCTTAAACTCTAAATCAAGCAAACCAATGGTTAAAAGCAATTACACTTAGCATTTGCATAGTTAAAAAAAATACAGACTACAGAACTAATAAACCTTCATTCTAATTCATTTCCTGCTCCACTACTGCATTAACAGCATTCAGTAGTTCATCATTATATAATATCAACTATTTTAGAGGCAAATAGAGACTAAGGTATGAAGATGTAATAGCCTATTCCAGAATGAATGTACAACAAATTGGAAACTATAAATATGAAAATGCATATGTAAGTGGAATTACTGATATAGATTAGAAAAAGTTCTCAGTTATATCTGGGACCCAGCAAGCAGGACAACAGAAAGAGCAACTTACAAAATTTGGTCCAGAGGAGGGAGTATTAGATTCTAGCAAAGGAGCTGTGAAGACAGAGGATAAAAGAGG
Source organism: Psilopsiagon aurifrons (assembly GCA_025447955.1). Lineage (NCBI taxonomy): Eukaryota > Metazoa > Chordata > Aves > Psittaciformes > Psittacidae > Psilopsiagon > Psilopsiagon aurifrons. The sequence continues at coordinate 16,131 of JAOEHY010037488.1, read as the reverse complement.
TGAGCAGGAGAGGAGGATTTGAGAGGGAGTTGGGTTGTCACTTAGAGGTAGCCAAGCTCCATAGCAAGTGTTGTGCTTCTAATGGAGTATTCTCTGCTGTGGGGAAGAGCATTAATCACAGCTCTTGTCACACTCCTGGAGACTTCACTGTGTCCTGTGATCAGACAAATCAGGAGGCTGGTGGTGGCAGGCAGGGGAGAAGGAGCAGCACACATGGGCCCTGCAGGGCAGATGTAGCCATGGCATGCATGTACAGGGTGCCATGGTTTGGTGGGACACCTATTCTGTGTCACCAGCCGCATCATGAATGCCTGAGTAGGAAGGCCCACCGAGCAGAGGGCAGTGAGCAGAGAGTGGAAGTGAGGACTGGTTTGCAGTGCTGGAGGGCAGATACATAGTTTTGAGGACAGGATGCAGCTGCCCAAAGAGAGGCATTTATTTCAATTTAGGTTTTGTGGAGTATCTGGTCCAGCCTCCAGGCTGCACTTCAAAGATTACCCACATCTGTGTTACCTGTGCACGTGTCTGTGAAACCCTGGTAGGCTCCAAGTGATACTAAATGCATATATATATCTGATGTACTCCCTAGTGGTGTTGATTAAATGCTCAGCTCAGCTGCCCAGTCCTTGTTCTCTCTGAAGTGTACAAAGTCAAGTGCAGAGGTGGTGGACCCAGGGCCTCCAGGAGTCTACTTCAGTCTCTACAACAATCACTCTAGCTACTCAAACTCTGATGACCAGTACCACAGCTACTCAAACTCTGGCAACAGGCACCGCAGTTATTTTTATCTCCATAACAATCACTGCATCCGCTCAACCCCCAGTGGCAACTACGATGGATATTCAAACTTCAACAACAAGCACTGCAGCTGCTTTAATTCCTGTGATCACCAATACTGCAACTACTAAAAACCTGGCAACAAGCACGACCATTGCTCAGCCCCCAGTGATGGGTGGTATAACTGAACCAGAGAACCAACCCATGTCAGTATCAGTTGACCCTATACACAAGAGGAAATGGAAACAAAAATCAACTCTTTTAGTGCAGGAAGAACACAAAAAAATATGACAAACCAAACAGAAGCAGAATCAGTATATGGGCCTTTTGGCATTTTTCTTTTGCGTATGATATGCAAATTAAGAAATGACAGTCAGAAAGGCAGGCTTCATTAATATACTTCCCAAAAGCTGATTTCATTTCAGCTCTGATGTACTGATGGTGTCTATGCTTCTTGTGTAATGAAATGTCTTACCCATGCAGCGCCACAAATGTAAAAGTCCAGTAAATTGAGTCCACTATTTTTTCAGCTTTGCATCAGCAGGGGGGAAGTTGCACATATTTAAACTGGTTAATAGGACAAGAGATAAGCTTTGCTATGCAGCAAACATCAGCAACAGGATTGACATAAAAGAAAAATTTTAATTGCAAAAATATACCAACAATGTCACATAAAGACAGCACTACTGTTCCTATGTGGGTGTACTGAATAGTGAATATGTGTGGAATTTGTCAGACTGTTTCAGGGGAAAAACAAACAAACAAAAAGGTTAGAACTTCTGTACTAATCCTTTCAAAACAATTGGCTGATTTTTCTCTCCCTCATTTTTCAGATGTACTTGCATGGAATTTTAAAAAATAGTGTCTGTTCCTTATGAATACTTCCTTTTGTCCCTCTGAAATATGCAAGCCACTTCATTTCAGATAGAACAAGCTATTTCATTTGAAAGAAGAGAACTTTGAAAGGAAAAGGCTTGTATTAGCAGGGAGAACAAATACTGATGCTATAACCTGGACCAACACGTTTTCATTGTGTTTTTGTTTGATTACCCACACAGATATCTCATTAGCACTAGCAGCATCTGAATAGCTGAATTGCAGTCTCCTCATTGGTCATGAAAATCACTGTGACTGGGGTGAGCCACAATCAGTGTGCAAGCAGTCACAGTGTGACCAGGGAGAGAAAGAGGTTATCCATATTCCTTCCTTTCAGTACTTTGGGTTAAAAGCCTGCAGGTGGACGGCTGATGCCACTGCTGATGGTGATTTTGTCCTGACCACCGTACACAGGGTCAAGTTCACCCATGTGGAAAAGATTGCTCCTACCTTGAATGTAGCTCAGCATGCAAGGAAGGACAGCCTTCCTGGTAAGGTAAGAGAGCAGAAGAGTAAAACAAAGAGAGACTCTCATCCAGGAGAGAGGCTGAAACAAGAACAAAGAGCAAAGGCAAAACTGAATGACAGCAAACTTTGTCCAAAGGGACCATATAAGACACCACCCAGGAAGCTGCTGGACTGTCCCTGAGAGGACTCTGCAAGACAGGGAGCTCTTTACAGACTTCACTCTAGCCCATGCATAAAAATTTCAAAAAATCTAATTTAATGTCTAGTAACAGCTTTGATTTTGAAGAGTAACCTGCTTTTGTTTGTGCTGGTGTGCTCCTAAAGTTCAGGAACGGGTAGTAACCTCCTAAAGTTCTGGTTAGCTTTGTGATGGCCTCCTATAGTCAGGAGGGTCCTGACTTTTCACTAAATTTTCAGATGAAAGTGAGGAGTACTGGACAGGGAAGAGGCTGGGATGCAAGGCTTTGTCAGTCGTAATTAATTCTGAGTAAGCCTGCAACTTACTTGGGTTTTTTTTTTTTTCTAAACCTGGAATTATTTCAACAGTTTTTAGGGTTTTCTCCATTTGAAAATAACAAGTTAGATCAGAATGGCTCAGCCCTGTTGAAACTTGGTTTTTATTTATTCAGCAGGGGAAAATGGCGGCCCCACATGTAGAACACAGTGGTTATTGAGGTGAGTTTCTTGAGGTACAAAACATCAGCCAGTGAAAAAGAATACCCTCTGAGAAGCAAGCATGTATACTAAAATGAAGCTAGAAAAGCTCATGAGGCATCAATCAAGGCAAGTAACATTACTGCATCCCAAAAGGTCAAGATAACATTAAGAGGGCTAGAAACAGGCTCAACTTCACATCATCACTCAAATTAATATTAAGAGAAAGGATGTTTTTTCAAAAATCATCAGTATAGGTAACTCTCGATCTCCTGCCTCACAATCTCTAGAAGGGAAAACAAACTGAGGATGAGATTGTTGTCTAAACCAGTAATTTCTGGCGTCTTGGAAAATGCTTATGACATCAGGTCTGAATCCTCCAGGTCTTTCTTACACAAATTAAATTACATTATAAATATGGCTTATATAGCTTATTTGCTCTTAAAATTTCATGGACTCTAGATTCACACTGCCCTTTTTTGGCTGTTATCAATGAAAGCGAAACAACTTGTGCTTTATCTTCCAGTAGAGCTTCAAAATTCAGTTGTAGCAAACATCTGAAAGTTCATAGTCATTAGAATTATTTGGGTTGGAAGGGACCCTAAATATTATTTAGTTCCAACCCTCCTGCCATGGGTAGGGACACCTTCCACAGGACCAGATTGCTCAAAGCACTGTCCAACCTGGCCTTGAGCACTTCCAGGAATGGGTCATCCACAACTTCTCTAGACAACCTGTACCAGTGTCTCACCACCCTCACAGTAAAGAATTTCTTCCTAATATCTAATATAAATCTCCCTTCTGTCAGTTTAAAGCCATTCCCCCTTGTCCTGTCACTACATGCCTTTGTAAAAGGTCCCTCTCCAGCTTTCTTGCAGCCCTCCTTTAGGTACTAGAAGCTGTTCTAAGATCCCCCTGGAGCCTTCTCTTCTCCAGGCTGAACAAGTCCAATTCACTCATCCTGTCTTCATACGGGAGTGCTCCAGCCCTCTGATCATCTTTTGCACTAGCTCCAACAGGTCCACATCCTTCTTATATTGGTGGCCTCAGAGCTGCATGCAGTTCTCCAAGTGTGTTCACACAAGAGCAGCGCAGAGGGGAAGAATCCCCTCTGTTAACTCGCTGGTCATGCTTCTTTTGAAGAAGCCCAGGGTATGGGTGGCTTTCTGGGTTGCAAATGCACATTGTGGGTTCATGTTATGCTGCTCGTCAGCTAACACTCCCAAATCTTTCTCCTTAGCCCTGCTCTCAATCCATCCTCTGTTCTCTCTGTGAGTCAAAGCACATAAATACATTCAAAGCTGTGGTGGAAAATAGACTTTTTATACAGTGTCCAAATATGTTGTGAGTATAACTAACTTAGAAATGTCCTCATGGAAATTTGAAACACTTCTGTATAGGTCTGTCTGGGAAAACGTGTGAAGATGACAAAACAATGTTATTTCAATATTATACTAAGATTTACCTCATGCTGAGGGTCTTCACAGTGGTTTACAAGCAGCCTAACCCAAATGCAAAATGAAGTTTCCAGTCTGCTGCAGTTCAATCTCTTAATTTTCTCACAGTTGAATATATTTGGTCTTTCATGCAAATAGATGTCTATCTTGGCTATTTTGTACATTTGCCCTTGCGAATGGGCATGTTTGAGTTTCAATATTGTAATTTCTTTCTAAAGAAAATATGGCGTAAGCAGATAATGGAACTGAATAATGTGTCTTTTCCATTTCTAACTTCTAGGATTCCATACATGTGCAAATTAGAGACCACTTGAGGAGAAACATTTGCAATATGTTAATTAATTTGATGGGTTAAACCACAAGAATTGTGGGGCACGTCTATAAAAGTTAAATGGTCTCTCTGGCAATGCAAGTTTCTAGCAAATTATTATTCCCACTAGTCCCATAAATAAATAAAAATAATTCATATTTTTTCATGGGCTCAGTATTGTATGATACTCGGCATCATACAATGCATGCAAATAAAGACAGACCCTGCCACACAGAATAATCATTCTCCAATTATGTATTCTGAATCCAGTTTCTGTGGCTCTGTGCTTGCCTGAAAGAGCTACAAGCCATTTTGAATAGCAGCCTTTCCTTTCCTCATTTTCACCTGTTTTCTTAGTCATTTTCACTGTTAAGGCCTGCCCTGGTGAAGCATTCATCTGTTTCTGCTACAATTGCATCAGTCTTTTCTTCTGCACCAGTTCCTAAATACCAACAATTGTTCTGGAGCTGGTCTACGAAGACACTGACCTCTTAACAAAATTTTATTGTTAAATAAAATTAATGTTAAAGAAATAAATAAAACAAATGTGATTTTTATATCATAAAAGTAAAGGCAGCTGTGCTGGATGAGCACGTGGTTTTTAGAGTCACCGTTAAAGCCAAAGACTTTCAAGATATGAAACACAAATGCTACAGAAGTGAGATGTGAGTTATTAGTGGAATTTGTTTCAAATACTGTTGCATGCTCTAGCAAAGAACATCGGACAAAATAGGCATAGTGGGGTTTTGTTCCTTGAGGCAGGAAGGGATAAAAAGCTGAAACCCATCACACACACACCACAGGTGAGATGAAAGGGATAAAATTAAATTTTATGCCAGAGTATCCCTATTCCATCTGAACTATGGTTTTAAGCTACTCTGAAGTAGCAAAATGAAACAAATCTTTATGTGTACAAGTTCCTAGAACATATTTAATCTAAATCTTCATATGTAGCTTTCATTCTGTTTTCACATTCCTGCAGTTGTTTCTTTTGAATTCCCTGTGGAGCTCTATGGTGGATTCACCTATTCAGCTGCAGTGAAGTAGCATGTAATGACATTGTACAGTCACTCTACTAAAAAAAAATTAAAATTATTATCTTAGCCAATAAACCTAGTGAGATTTGTCCCAAAGACACACACAGTTTCTTAACTCCCAAGCAAGCCACAGTGTTCCAGAACCCTAAAAGCCTGGGGCATCCTCTTCTGCTGCTCACCATGCAGTCTCTAAAACCTGTTTTTCTATACAGAGTAAATGAATAGGCTTCTTTAAAGAACTTAAAATTAAGGGGAAGTAAAAGCCTAGCTCCAATTAACAAACTGGTATTAAATTACAATTAACTGAAATTAAGTTTGAGGGGTTACAAGTTCAGATGTTATTTTATTGCAGATCATACACAGCATATTTACAGTTTCACCTCAATATGATGTAAATCTCTTCTATTATAGGGATTCCATGTGGTAAAGGCAATAAACATGATTACTAGGTAGTTCTGGGACTAAAATTCTCCTCATTTTAGGCTGCTGCAGGTGATTTCCTTCTCTTTTTTTCTTATCAGCTTGAGGGAAAAAGAAGTGAATAAACATGTATGTACAGTAGTTCAACTGCAATTTCACATACAGCACGAGCATAAAACTCTGAAATAAGTTTAAGTTCAGATTCTCAAAAATAATAAATGCAAAAATTCAAGTTCCTTGCACAATGTAATTTAGACATCTTGTTGAACCATGATGATCTTCAGTTACAAACCATTGTTTAACTTGATGAACCCTGAAAGTTTTCTTTTCTCCCTTGCATACATTCACTCCTCATTTCATTCCAGTAGTGCAGTTGAAAACTTAAAAAGGGAAAAATACACCTACAGGTGAATGAGAAATGTGAAAAATGATTTTTTTTTCAATATTAGAAATGGGTAAATTCAGTTTCTTTGTGTGGACCTCCCAGGCAGGGAGGTCTGCTCTCTGTCTCGCAGCTGTCTTCCCACTTCTTTTACTGCTATATTTGCCTCTGGACTCTTCTGGTCCATCTGGGGATTAATTGCTGCTGTTGCTGCAAAACAGCATTACCTGGAGCTGGGAAAATCTAACCACTAGCATGTTTTACTACTGTGAGTACACCAACTTACATAATGTCAATGTTTAACCCTACCCAACAACTAAGCCCCACACAGTTGCTCATTCATTCCTCCCCTGGTGAGAGGAGATGATTCTCTCCCTGGTGGGGAGAATCAGAAGAGTAAAAGGGAAAAAAACTTGTTGGTTGAGATAACAGCAGTTTAATAGGTAAAGCAAAAGCTGTGCATGCAAGCAAAGCAAGACAAGTAATTCATTCACTGCTTCCCATTGGCAGGCAGATGTGCAGCTATCTCCAGGAAAGCAGAGCTCCATCACAGCTAACTGTGACTTGGGAAGGCAAATGCCATCACTCCAAACGTCTTCCTCTTCTTCCTTCTTCCCCCAGCTCTATATGCTAAGCATGATATCATATGATCTAGAATATCCCTGTGGTTGGTTGAGGTCAGCTGTCCTGGCTGTGCCACTTCACAGCTTCCTGTACATCCCCAGCCTACTCACTGGTGGGATGGGGTTAGGAGTAGAAAATGCCTTGACTTCATGTAAGCACTACAGAGCAGTAAAAAAAACATCCCTGTGTCATCAACACAGTTTTCATCACAAAATCAAAGCATAGCCCTGCTCAACAAAATGTAGTCTATACTAACTGCTATGAAGAAAATTAACTCTATCCTGGCAAAAACTAGCGCACTGAGCAAGATAGCAAAACCAACAAAATTTTCTCATGGAAGGTGACTATGTCTTTTCAGGTATATGAGCCTCTGTGGAGAACAAGTGTTACTTCATATTGCTGTTTCGGTGTTTCTAAGAGACCTCTACTCAACATATTTAAGATATGTAATAACCCACAGGGGAATAGAATCAAATATAACACTGTATGCATAAACCACAAAAAGTACTGATTAGAGAGAGAAAAAGAATGTTTGATCAGATTGAAAAATGTAGTATGAAACTGCAGAGATATGAATTTTTTAAAGGGTTATTACCATATTGCTGTGATCAGGGAAATGGCTACACATCCGTATACATTTTAATTAAAGCATAAAGTTTAAAAACTAAATTCTATTGAGTTCTTACTCAGCATACCCAGAGGGCTCCCCTCCCTGTTTGAGAAATGTGATTTTAGTGGCCTGGAAATTTATTTTTTTCTAGAGAGTGCAAAAGGCTATCCGATAAAAGTGACCTCAAATATGGAATGGCTGCCCAGATTTATATGATATATATATAGATGATTTGTACATTTATTTCAGGATGCCTGTAAAGCTAGTTGATTATGGATAGGCAAATTTAAAAGTTCAGAACCAAATAAAGATAGTGTACCTTCTCTCTACCACCTTACAGACCTAGAGAAAGGACTGTGTGAATACTAGCATGGTGTCTCAGTGATCTTAAGTTCCTTATTACTGAGAATTTTGTGATGGTGTTGGCAGGCATTCTGGTGCATGTTTGTCAGAGAACATGGGGGGCACTCTGGCATCATCGTGAGTGGACTGAGGATAAGGTAATAGGTTTAGAAAGAGCAGATTTGTCAGCTTCTGTCCCTACTGCAGTCTGTACGTGATCCTGGGACCACACCCTCAGATCTGATTTAGAATGCAGGGTCTCATATGTACTGTTTTCTGTCTTTCTGCTTCCACAGGGAGGTTTCTCCCACTCTTCAGACCTTCTGGAGGAACAAAAAATAAATAAAAGGGGGGACCAATCAAAGTGAGGGGAAAGTTCTTTTAATACTTGGTAGCTGAGCAGGAATAAGCAAAGAGGTGCTCTGATTCAGGCCCGATCCTCAGTTGGTTGATGCTGACCTGACTATATTGAAATCAACCAACCACATGCCAAATTGCATGGATTTACATCCCCATGATCAGCAATTGAATCCCAAAGCCTGGAAAGAGCTGATCTGCAGCAGGCTGTCAAAGACTGAAATGATTTATTCATTATTTATTGCTTAAATAATAGCACAGCATTTCCACAGCACCATACATATTCAAAGCAGTGTCCAAACAGGAACTGTTTAATTAAGTCTTACAGTACCCCCTATGAAGTAGTTAAGTAAGTTAATAGGAGTTCACAGGTTCTCAGGATTGATTAAAGCAGGCAAGCAAGGAAGTGTTTACTAGGGGTGATGATGTGAATGGACAGATGAATGAAGTGGGGGGGAAGGATTTGGCTTTTACAGCTCTCAAGTTTACAAGACAAAGTCTTTAAGGAAGTGAATCAGCCATCATCAGTGTTCAAATTAAAGTTGTCCTTCAAGAGGGACTCACATTATATTTGGATTTTTTTGTTCCTGGTGAAAGTATAATATTTACTTTTACACCAGAGTTAGTGCTATTATGTTTTAGTGGCATTCACATGGCCTTATGCTCTAAAAGTATAATTTGTTTATCACATGGGGAGCAGGCTGAATGATGTTATTTCTTAGGCAGCTTTCAGGCAAAATGGTAGCAAAGTTACTATCACTTAACAGTGGTGACGGGGTTTTGAATGAACTATGATATTTTAATCAGTGACCATCATTAAAATTAAATAAAAAGGAAGAACAATTTTGATAATAATGATATGAAATAAGTTTGAAATGAATGAAGGACAAACAGTGATCCAGAGTAAAAGAATAATTTCACTTCTTATCCCAGATTTTATAAAGTTACGGTGTATTAATTTAGCTTAAGAGCTAAAGAGCATATAAAGGAACCATACAAAAGAGACAAATAATAGGGCTTCTGAAATGTTCAAAATATTAGTAAGTCAGGTCAAATCATAATTTCACTTATTTTTGGCAGCAGTCACTTCCCATTCAACAGCCAAGAATTATTTGACACTGGTTCTTTCTCTCCAGCTGGACTTAGCGTTGCAATCAGAAGTGTTAGAGTTTACTATTATTCATGGAAGTAGGGGAAAAAAGTGACTTGATAAGATGCTTTTAAGAAGAAGCCTGCTGGGAAATATTGCATTAGACTTTCTTAGAGAGCTCTTCAGTATCTGAAACCCATGATGGAAAAAAACACAGAGGGGAGCCTCAAGATGAGGTTATTTAAAGAATAATCTTTCCTCCTTCCAAACCTAACTCAACAAATGGGTGATCTGCTTAAGGAACTGCAAGGTCTGGCTCTGCTTTTCCCCTCTAGTTTCCTTTTCAAGGAGAAATGTTTTAGTGTAGAGGTTACTTAGTAACTCAGAGAACCTCTACAAATAAAAATGATGGAAGGTTGTTTTTTTCTATTTGAAGAAATTGCCTGAAGCATAGTGGGTTTTATCTTGTTTGAAACTTGTATGCACATTAAATTGCTGACACTCCATTCCATCTTCTTTTTTTATTTTTAATTCAATCCCTGCTATTTTATTTTGCTGTTTCTTTTTTTCTTACCTGAATCACACCATTCACAAAAGGCTATTATCAGACTTTTTTGACAGTCTTTAGTTTCTGCTACCTTGGCAAAAAATATCTGTCAAGTTATTTTCACCTCCTGCAGCTTAAAACTGGTGGTTAACATTTTCTGAGGATTTATAGCACAGAAATAAATGCCCTCAAAATAAGGATACGTTGATGCATTATGCAAATATTTAAATAAGGTATTGTTAGATGTGTACCTAATTTTTGTAGGGTGGGAGCTGAAGTGTAGCAGAGCCTTTCCTCTGCCTAATTCTTTGTTATATTGATTATTGATATTTCACAAGGCAAAATACTGTTGAAATAATAGCACATGAAAAGGTAACAAGTGAGATATGCTTTGCATCCATAAAAAGCACTGCAAAATGTGCAGGCTAAAAGAAAGGTTAAATTTCTTTTCTTTCCCTGAGATCTGAATTCTGAGCCCATGGAGGACTGGGTCATGTTCTCCATTTTCCCATACAAACAGACATGGGAAAATTTTAACTCATTAGAATGGGTTTCACTTAGAGGAAATAGGAGTAAAAATAAATAATCTCCATATCATTCCATAGGATGGGAAATGGATACACTGTGGACAAACTTAGCTTCTCTCTAGTACACATTCAGATCTGAGATGCGTTACGTGCAATGACCCCTGATTGCATTTTTGAATGTGAAAAATCTGATAGAAAAGTTATTTATGTCTTGATTTGATCTAGGTGTCTGAGGAATCTTGGAGGACAATACTTCCCATCTCAAGTAAATTAGATTAATCTTACCTAACCCCCCACATTTTTCTCTCTACACCAGTAGAGAGAAAACTAGGCTATTCAGCTCAGATGTAGATATCTACATTGTGGATATGTAGGACTTCATTCTTACAGTGGATATAGCACATGTAGTGGATTCTACATAGTGGATATACAGGACTTCATTCAATAACCTTCAGTCAATCAATTTGTAAATTAATTCCATGTAAGTGCCTAGTGCACCCTGAGGTGCCCCAGTGGCAACCAGTCTAGCACATGGCTATCACAACACTTATGAGGCAGAGACAGGGATCAGGTGGGATAGCCTAGTACTCAATGGTTTATCCCTGGAAACCCAAGTGGGAGTGTCGTGGTTTAAGCTGTAAATCAGCCACGCAGTTTGTTCACTCACTTCCCCCTCCTAAAATAACTGTCGTGGTTTAAGCAGTAAAACAAGCAGTTTTGTTCACTCACTTCCCCCTCCTTCTTCCCCCCCACTCCAAAAAGGGGTGGGGGTAGGGGATGGGGAGAAGAATCAAAAGAATGTAACTCACACGGGTTGAGATAAGAACAGTCCAAGAACTAAGGTATAACACAAACTACTGCTGCTACCACCAATAACAATAACTACCAGGGAAAAATACAAGGGAAGAGGATACAAATGCTCTCCACCCGGCGACAGAGCTGTGAACTCCCCTCTTCCGGGTTCCTGCCCCCAGTTTTTACCTTCTGGGCATGACGTGCTATGTTATGGAATACCTCTTTGG
>JAOEHY010037487.1:0-25070 GCA_025447955.1 Psilopsiagon aurifrons | reverse complement strand
AGCAAGCTCACTGCCCTGGACTTCAAGAGAGCAAACTTCGGCCTCTTCAGGAACCTGCTTAGGAAGGTTCCATGGGAAGGTTCCCTAGAGGGCAGGGAGGCCCAAGACTCTTAGATGATATTCAAGCATCACCTGCTGCATGTTCAGGAGCAATACATCCCTACTAGAAGCAAGTGCTGCGGGAGAGCCAGGAGACCTCCTTGGATGGATAAGGAGCTGCTGAGGAAAATTCAAAGGAAAAAAGAGGCTAATAAAAGGTTGAAGCAAGGTGAGGCAGCCTTGGAATAATACAGGGATATTGTCCAGGAAGTTAGGGACCAGGTTAGGAAAGCTAAGGCCCAGTTAGAATTAAACTTGGCTGGGGATGTTAAGGACAACAGAAAGGGATTCTATAGGTACATTGCAAATAAAAGACAGGCTAGGGACAACATGGGCACTCTCCAGAAACCGTTGGGAGATCTGGCTACCCTGGATTTGGAGAAGGCTGAGGTTCTTAATGACTTCTTTGTCTCAGTCTTCACCAGCAAATGCTCCGACCACACCACCCAAGTCTTGGAAGGCAGACGCAGGGGCTGTGAGAATGAAGACCCTGGGCCCACTGTAGGAGAGGATCTGGTTTGAGACCATCTTAAGAACCTGAATGTATACAAGTCCATGGGGCCTGAGGAAATCCATCTGTGGGTCCTGAAGGAGCACGCAAACGAAGTTGCTAAGTCCCTCATATTTGAAAAATCATGGCAATCAGGTGAAGTTCCCGATGACTGGAAAAAGGGAAATATAACCCCATTTTCAAGAAGGGGAAAATGGTTGAGCTGGGGAACTACAGGCGAGTCAGCCTCACCTCTCTGCCTGGCAAAATCTTGGAGCAGATTCTCCTGGAAGGCATGCTGAGGCACATGAAAAACGACAAGGTGCTTTGAGACAGCCAGCATGGCTTCAATAAGGGGAAATCCTGCCAGAACAATCTGGTGGCCTTCTATGATGGGGCTACGGAACTGATGGACAGGGGTAGAGCAGTTGATATCATCTGCCTGTACTTGTGCAAAGCATTCACACTGTCTCACATGACATCCTTGTCTCTAAATTGGAGAGACAATTTGACAAGTGGGCCACTCAGCAGATAAAGAACTGGCTGGATGGCCACACGCAAAGAGTTGTGGTCAGTGGTCCAGCTGGAGCCCTGTAACGAGTGGTGTTCCTCAGGGATCGGTGTTGGGACCGGTCTTGTTCAACATCTTTGTCAGTGACATGGACAGTGGAATTGAGTGTGCCCTCAGTAAGTTTGCTGATGACAACAAGCTGGGTGGTTTGGTCAATATGCTGAAGGGAAGGAATGCCATCCAGAGGGACTTTGACATGCTTGTGAGGTGGGCTGATGCCAACCTGATGAAGTTTAACCATGTCAAGTGCAAGGTCCTACACCTGGATCAGAGCAATCCCAGGCATGGCTACAGGCTGGGCAGAGAAGAGATTGAGAGTAGACCTGTGGAGAAGGACTTGAGGTTGTTGATCGATGGAAAAATGAGCATGAGCTGGCAGTGTGTGCTCTTGTAGCTGAGAAAGCCAAACGTATCCTGGGCTGCATCAACAGGAGTATGAGCAGCAGGTTGAGGGAGGTGATGATGCCCCTCTACTCTGATCTTGTGAGACCTCACTTGGAGTATTGTGTGCAGTTCTGGTGTCTTCACCATAAAAAGGACATGGAACTGTTGGAGCAAGTCCAGAGGAGGATCATGAGGATGCTCAGGGGACTGGAGCACCTCCTGTATGAAGATAGGATGAGAAAGTTGGGACTGTTCAGCCTGGAGAAGGCTGTGTGGAGACCTCATAGCAGCCTTCCAATATCTGAAGGGGGCCTATAGGGATGCTGGGGAGGGACACTTCATTTGGGACTGCAGTAATAGGAAAAGGAGTAATGGGTTCAAACTTAAACAAGGGGAAGTTTAGATTGGATTTGAGGAAGAAATTCTTTAGTGTAAGGGTGGTGAGGCACTGGAATGGGTTGTGCAGGGAAGTTGTGAATGCTCCATCGCTGGCGGTGTTCAAGGCCAGGTTGGACATAGCGAAGGGTGATACGGTTTAGTTTGAGGTGTCCTTGCCTATGACAGGGGGTTTGGAACTAGATGATCTTAAGGTCCTTTCCAGCCCTAAATATTCTATGATTCTGTATATTCAGAATGATGCTGCAAATCTCTTTTCCTGTTCCCCCCCCCTTTTTTTAAAAAAATTTTTCTCAACCTCCTCTCCACAGCATATTCTCTAACAACCTGATTAGCTTTATTTTTAAGAATATCTTGGCTCTACTTTTCGTCTGTTATTTGTCGTTGAGAAAGTGAAATTTGCCTTGACTCCACAATGCTGTGCCCACCCTCAGCTGTTACGTTTTCAAAGCAAACACAATGGCACTTGCTTCCTGGTTTTTAATCCCATCTGGAAATGGGTCCTCAGGAAACTTCTGCTAAATTACACCACTACCATTTTTTGCATTTCTGAGAAGTTTTGCTTGATCAGATACCGACAAGAGACTTATCAGAGGTAACCCACTGAGAAGAGTTGTGGTGATCAATGTTGTCCCATTGTTTTGCTGTAAGCCTGCTCTGTTTAAATCTGTTTTCTTATAGTTAGGTTATAAATTATTATTTCAGGTCATTTGGGTCCGTGAATATACAGCACCTGGAACAAGAGGGCATGGTAAATGATTTGGGCTCCTAAGTGCCAAATGTAATTATGATAATTGTAATGAATAAGTATTTGCAAGAATGTGATCTTATCCCCTTTTGTTTATCAAGCTGGACCATTATTCAACGAGGTTATACACAGGTTTAGCAGCTTTATCATATTTCAGATTCTTACAACAAAGAGAAATGAGCTATAAATGGGAGCTGTATGATGAACTCAGTTTAGATTTAATTAGAAACAGAAGTTAAAAGCCAAAAGCCAGGCAGGAGTAAGCTGTCAGTGAAGGCTGAGGCTGTTATAAAACTGATAAGGAAGAAAGTGTGGGGCTTTAAATTGAGATTGCTGGTAGGGTGGCTGTGGGTTTCTGTAGTGACAAACTGTAGTTACATATTCCAGGATCCCCTGATGAAAAGCTGTCCTCATTCCCTAATGCTTTATGAGAACACTGCAGACTCTTGGAATATTTTTTAAGCCCAAAGCCATCATCATGACAACACTGGAGAAAGAAGGGGAAAAAAAATCTTTCTGTTAGGGAAATAAAGACATCTTAAGCTCAACTTCAAAAGCTCTCTACAGCAAACAGTAGCTGTGGAGATACCGTTTCATCTTTGCCTCTGGGATATTATTAAGCCTTTCTAGTAGCTCTAACTGCAGGAGAAGGGATTACAGAAGTTGCTGCTGTGTAGCTGCCTGACATACAAATATCTGGAAAAGCACAGATCACGTTTTTGTACAAGGGCCACTTATTAGACAGCACCGAAAGCTTAACCTAGAATGAATAGCACAGCACTGTCTGCTTGCTGCACACAAACAAAAAACATGCAAGACCCTCACTATTCATGCTGGTCTTTTAAGTGCTTTGGGAGAATATTCAGGCTCCCAGCTTCCCTTTTGTCACGGCTGTGTATACAGAGAACGGTGCTAATTGAGGCTGTGCTGCTTTGGTACAGAGAGCTGTGCCACGCCATTCACCCTGCTTCACTTAAGGCTGTGTCAGCATTTCCATGACAAACCCTTACTTTCAGGGGTTTACAGCTTAATCATAGCAAAATCCGCAATTGGCTGAAATGACACACACTGTTCCAGTGTTAACGGCTTTGTGCGCGAGCACCAGAAACAGAGAAATAATTTCAGGTGCTTCTATTTACTTCAAGCCCCTGCTTCGGCCTGGTAATGCCTTTGTATTTTAAAATGGATATTGTAGAGTCAAGGTCCTCATTGTGGGTTAATTGTTACATTTGAAATGGGGAAAAAAAAATCAAGAGAACTGTATGTTTTTTCAGTGCTTTTCAACAAATTGCTAAGGGTTCTGCAAGATTAGCTTGGTAAATCAGGGAATGGAAAATAAATTGCAAAGTGGTAGAAGTCAGTTTAGAAACAGTTGCTCCCAAAACAAGTCCAACGTCATTTTGTTAATCCTGTAATATTGCACTAGACCGAACAGCAATACTTTCTAGGCCTCTAAAGAAATAAGTCTCAGGCAGCGAGCAGCCCATGATGTTATTAGCATCTGCTGCACCACCTCAAGTCTTAGGTGCTTGCACTGAAAGACAGATTTTGTTTTTTAAAGATTAGCTTGAAAAAGGAAAGTCACCTCCTCTAAATACTGATAAGAAACAGTGTGATGTTACAAAGCTGGAGAGCTGTCATGATTGGAAAACAGCCGCTGCAATAAATAGTTTTCAGGGCAGAAGTAGCAAGTGGTTTCTGGTCAAAGGTGATGATAAGATGGGTGCAGCATGATCTGTGGAAAATCAGGCAGGTGAGTAATTGTTTGTAGGTTTGGATATAAACTTGATACTATTCCATGTCTGAAAGTCAAGTACTGATGCTGTCATTTTTATTTTTAAGGAACGGATCTCTGACACTTATGATGCTCATAAATAAAACTTGCTATGAACTTGAGAAACAGACACAAAGCTTTTCTTTCACCCCGGATGCAGGCTCTATGTTGAGGGCATATATGGCCATCTAATCTCATCTATTTAATTCTGTGATTAAAGTAAGTATATTATTCTGCCTGAATTTAAATTTTCTGTTAATTGCAGGATTCATAGAAATCACAAAATACCTTTCTTAATTTTCATTTGCAAAAATTTTGTAAGTCCAGGCACAGTCAGAGTCTGTGTATAATTTGATACATCATGTAAATATAGGCCTTCAGAAAAAGATTTAAAATTATATTAAATGTTATTTTTCTTATTTTAATAATAGCATATAATAATGACTATTGGGAATCCATCTACTTTATGTTTCAATATTTTTTCCATATATGAACAGTATTTAATTATTGATTTTAGAAAAGTTAAATGATGAAAATACCATTAATATTTAGGATTGTGAAAAGCAAGCCAGATTGAGTGGGGAACACTGTCACTTACTTATTTAATTGAAAGAAAACACAAGGAAGCTGGAAATTAAATTTCTGAATGAACTAGTGGCTAAAAATGAAATAGCTTTTATAAATAGCTGTTTTGCAAAACAGGTCCAAACTTCCACATTGAAGAATTTATCATTAGCCTTACTATGATCCCTCAAATGGAGTTTTAAATAGCAGAACACTTTAATGAATAATATATACAAAACATAAATGAATAAGCAATCTTACATGAAGCAAAGAAGCATTAAAAATGTTCTGGCATTTAGTCAGCTGGATATTTCATGTGACAATGGCATAAATGTAAAATCAAACAACAGAATGTATGAGCAGAAAGCATTGCTCCTGCAAGAAAGTGGCTCATGTATTGTGCTTTTGCTTTTCTTGTTTGTGTTGTGTAAAAACTACATGGCTGATATGGTGTCATCAGACCAAGTGGAATTTGAGATGTTGCCGTGCTGCGACACTGCTGGTTTTCTACAGATCTATCACTGATTTATCTGTTTCTTGTTTAGTAGATAAGGCAGTGCACATTCCTTTGGTTTAATACCATCAAAGTACTGCAAACTGAAAAGCTCTTTAGTTGTAAAAGTGAGAAAATTGCCAGCAAAATCTGCTTGCTAGTTTTAGCTATTTCAAATCAAGCTAGAGTGTTTTTGAGATGGAGAAGGAATATTTTGGCACAGCGACATATGTCAATCAGCTCTTGGAAGGCAATATTATCTCACTTGGATACAATGTCCATATAGAGGTTGTCAGAAAGGGAAATTGCATGATCTGCCTGTCTCAGGAACCTGAAATTCCAGGGTTTCCTGAGGCTAGGCCAGTTCCTATATCAGTTTACATTTTAGAGAATCAACAAGGGTCGTACTGACTATTGATGTTCCAGAGATGTGGTAAATTGAAATCTGGAAATTGTTTTGTGAAACCTGCTTTCAATATCCCAAATTTTCCTTTCTCTTTTGTTCTTCCTCTTTCTTCTCACTGTGTGCCCTTCCATATATTAAACACTGCAACTGTGGGATCAAAACCTTCTATTTTCCAGGTGGGAATACCTTTAAGGAAGATAATGTTTTAACTATTGACTTCATGTCAGAGATAACTGAATAAATCTGAATACAGTTGTTACAAAGGATATCAGCCTAGAAACCTAATGGTACCCTCTGACCTTACAATCCATGAATCCGTAAATAATTGTAATAGTAACTTGAAGATTGTATTACACTTCTAAGAAAAATGGGGTACCCTAAATGCAGAATACTTGTAAAGACAAGGAAAAGTCCTTTAGGCATATAGCCAAGCTAGCACATTGTAGAAAACTAATTTTCATACTTGTGCTTTTAACAAGAAGTATGTCACTGTGTAGAAATTGTATGAAAAGGATAACCATTTCCTTTACAACAGTATGTGCTGAAAAAAGAAACTTGTATAGATGCTTTAGGTGCAAATACAGTCTTTATTACTACCCTTTGAAAAATTAAAATACATTTTAAATTACCTGAATAAATGATGTATCATGATGTGATGAAAAAGCCTGTATTTTTATATCCATGTGGTATCAGATCATATAATAAGGTTAAAATATTGCTTAAATAAGTTAAAAATGCTGAATTATATTTATTAAATTTCAGAGGAAATGTAGTATTTATATCATACTTATATTGAACATAAAAATCAAACACTTTAAAGTTTGTTTTGGGTTTTTTTAATATGAAAAGAATAATTTCCATTTTTCCTTTTTCAAGCTAGGTAAGAAAATGGACAAACAGAATGCAAAATAATGTTTATCTTAGCAGTTTGAAATGCTACATACATCTATCACTCTACAAAATCCCATTTTGTTTAATTTTTATTTTACTTAGGATTGACTAATCAGTAAAATTAAACAAAATTAGTAATAAAACTTACAGTAGTATATTATATTTCAGTAATTACCAAAACAAGAATATAATTAAACATTCTAAACATGTAAATTTCCTGATAATTTGCAATCCAATGTATATTAACAATATTAAGTGTTTTCTTCAAATCAAATTTAAATGTAAAAGGTTTATCTAATTTTTCGTTCTCAAAAGCAGTAGTTTCTCTTGTCAATAGAAGCTTGAATGACTTTATCTAGTCAGACATCTTATCCTTTAGAAATGGGAATGATGCTTGGATTTCCTAGTTTTTTTGTCTAATCAATCTGTTTTGTGAAGGTTTGAAATAAATTGTTTGGGTTTACTTTCCAATTAGGAAATTAAATCTCTACAAGTTATTTTGTAGGCAATTCTGTAAAATTATCAAATGAATTAATTATTTATATTTCCTAGTTTTTGCAGATCAGATATTATAATGACCTTTGATGAGGAAATTTATATATGGCTTTAATATTCTCTTTTAAATTTTAAAGACTAAAAAGGTTAAAATATGCAAATAAACAGTAACAAACATTTAAGCAATAAAACAATATCTGTGGTGTTTATTCAATATAAAATAATATTTTCCAGTTCATAATTTGCAGTTGGAGTAAAAACTTCATTGTGGAAACTGACATAGTCTTTGTATTTGACACATGGCTGAAATGCATAGAGACAATGACTCTTTAGTATTCTAAGACTTCAGTCTTAGAAAACTGGCCTGCTTGTGTACTTTTAAAGAATAATTAGTGCTTAATACCTGAAGAGAAAAAATTAGAATGACAAAACCTTTCTGAAAGATCTGCAAAAAGCTAGTTGTCTTTGGAATTGGAAAGATTGTGAGTAATGTCAGAAAAACTCCTAGGGCACTGATGAATTGTTCAAAATCAATTTTAATTTTAGGAACAAATACTGGGGTGGAGGGATGGAAAAGTAAAGATTAAATTAAAAGATAGCTCATTAGCTGAATGATTTATGGAGCTAAGAAAGTCAAGGGAAACAAATTTTATGAAAGTCACTCTCATAAATTGTAATATATAACCTCCAGTTTACTCATGGATTGTAATACAGAGGTTTTTTACCCTGTGTTTTTAAAGTTACAGCTCTGTGTGCCAGTGGAGTACTGAAGTGATAGCAGCTGATCTGCCAATAGCCCTGGAAATATTATGCCAAGCCAGAGAAGCAGACATAATATCTTTGGGGCGCTGCTGAAAACTGGACTGCCAGCAGCATTTCCTATAAGGCTTTTAAAAAGGTGCAGCACGTAGTTTTTCCAGCACGTCTCTGCAGCAATGAATGGCCTTTTAAGGAAGCCAAGTGGTACCATGTTATAATAATCGGAGCCCTTGCACAGGAGGTAGGAGCAGTGGGAAGGAGCTTCAAGCAGCCCACAGTGATATACCCTGTCCTCAGGTCTCTTTTGTAGCTTCTATTCAGAAGCTAAAAACTTGTTATATGCTGTCAACCTTGCTGAATGCATCAGTAGTGAGGGCAAAGCCTGTGTAGCAATGGAAACACTTTAAAGATATTGAAGTTGCAAGGAAAATAAGAGCATGGCAGAAGGTACATGAATTAGTGCTAGACATAAATCTCCATTTTTTAAAACAAGAAGAAAGGCTCACAATCTATACGTATATTGAAAAAGCAGTGCAGGCATAAGTGGAGATAATGAGAAAAACAGAGAAAAAGAGAGGAGGAGAGAGAGGAATTTCCCCCGCAAGAGCGGAGAAAGTGCCTCTAGCACAATTACTCTGAAGAGTGTCACATCTTCAAGCTGATTCATACAGCTCTGATATCATACCAAAGATGAAATTGGAGGAAGTACTGTCCTAGAGGGGACAAAAGTATTCATTAAACTTTGCAAGTTAGAAATAATGCAAAAATGGTGTGTCTGTATAATTTTGGGAAACAGCTTTCCTTTGTGAAGTTTATATAAGGTTTGTGGGGTGATTTTTTAATATAATAAGCATTCTTGCTAATTTTTGTACCCATTCTTATTTCTGAATGACTTTTTTATGAGGAAAGAATTTCATTGAAGTTTCTAAGACAATTGCCAGTTGCAGTGAACGGCAATCGAATTCCTGAAGACTGGTATGAAAAATGCCAAAATTCAGTCAAAATAATGAAATTTTTAACCCCATTAAAACTCTTATTAGGATTTCCCTCTCTTTATTGAAAAAGAAATGTCAAATGAGCTATCCTGTAAGAAGGGGTATAATTTTGAACAGAGAGATTTCTAAAGATGCACTTGTACTATCTGCAGTTGCATTTGAATTGCATTTTATCTCCACATCAGAAATAAGCACCCTCTCTGTTTATTTTCCATTTGTCTTTTTTGTTTGCAAATGTGCTTCCATCCAAAGTTCCAAATCAGTCACTTCTCCTCCTTTTCTGTGTTTCCTCCTCTTTTCTTTCACTGCTGACATGCATACAGCTGTTCAATCCCTGTGAGTCATTTTGAAACCTGTGAAAGACTACTGCAAGCAATATCTTCCCTGATCATAGCAATTTGATGTAGAGTCATTCGCTGTGCAGATCTAAAAAAGAAAGTAAAATAGAATTTTTTTCAGCCGGAAAGAAAGCAGCAATGCCAAATACCTGGAGTCATTGAAGACCTGATTTCAAAGATGATCTGAGGATTTAGGAGCCATGACACCTGTCTTATTTAGGATACTACTGGCAATTGGCTGCCAGATGTGTTTGCATCCTTTCTAGCTGGTAGAAAAGCAGCAGAACATAAGGAAAGGCTAAAGCTGCAAAGCTAGATTCTAAATGTTAATACCAGTGCGAAATATCTTTGGTAGAGAATGTGTGTCCTCGTTTCAGACATGTTTTAAGGTAACACAGACTTTGGTGGTTTTTTAATCCATTTTGGTAATAGCCTTTTACTCCTCATTAATTCATGTGTTATTCTCTATTTAATTCCCTATTAAAAAAGTCATGCTTTCAAAATAGTGCCATAAAGGTATTCTCTTTAAATAAGTAGATATTTTAAATATTTTTTCCTGTTACTGTCTGTATTTTGATAATACCTGCATCACCCACTTCCCCCTAAGTTGTTGTGCCTTTTTGTGCTAAGCAATACATTGAGTATATTCAGATAAAAATAAACAGAGAATTCTTGCCCTACAGGGCACACTGTAAAATATGACAACATAAATGTACCACAAACAGAGCACTAAATGGGAAAACTATGATATTGTGTTATGTGTTGACAGATATTTGAAATGAATTTCCGCTGCCTTATATTAGGAGGGTTGGAACTAGATGATCTTAAGGTCTTTTCCAACCCAAACCATTCTATATGACATTTGCATGTTTATAGCATCCTCTTAAGCATGAGAAAACACAGTTAAAAATGTGATTTGGTACAGATAGCCATAGCTCAAGCCCAAAACTCAGGAAACATGCCCAATCTTCATTTATCCACTTAGCAAATTGGGAAAACTGGGGTAAAAGATATTAGACAGAGATCACAACCAAGCATGAGCCAACTATGTTAAACCACTGCAAAAAAAAATTAAATAGAGAAACTCTTGACCTTCAGGCCGGGTGGAGATATAAGCCATGGAACCCTCATGCAGTAGTGTTGTTTTTCTACCTACTTCTGGAACATCACACAATCAAAAGATGGGGGAATGTGGGGGAATAAAGAAAACAGTGTGAACAAAATGTGAAGCTACTTATGGCTGATAAAAAGAGGAGAAAATTTGATCTATGACAAAAAGCAAAACAAAACACAAACTGTAAGACATGGAGAGGCGTAGCTGAGAGAAGAGAAGGAAAAGGAAACTTAGTCTTAATCAAATGCACCCAATGAAGATGCTCACCCTGTCTAGTGTGACCAAAGTGAAAAAAGGGTTTAAAGTACAGAATCACAGAATCACTTAGTTTGGAAAGGACCTCTAAGATCACTGAGTTCAACCATTATGGTGACTTCACCACTTCCCTCTGCAGCCTGTTCTAAAGCTTGATGAACTTTTCAGTGAAGAATTTTTTGTTGATTTGGAACATGGAAAAAATAGGATCAGTTTTGAGAGAAAAAAATATTAATAGTATGTCTACTTTTCCATTAAGGAAGGCTGCTAGGAAGATGGTTAGACAAACAGTTTTCAGGAAGTATGTAGTTAATTCCATTTGGACAGTATCAGATGACATCTTGGTGTTATTGACAGCTTTAATTTGTATGCTTCTACACAGGCTGGTCAGGGAGCTTGTGAAGGGCACCTAAAACTCCCATGGAATGTTATAGTAGCTTGTCCAGTTAAAAAAAATATGAATATACCTTCAAATTTACACAAAAGTAGTTGAATTATTTCCTACCTTTCTTTTTTCTTTTCCCAAATGAAAAAAAAATTAAGTAGTTAATATTTCTCCAAAAATGGACAGTTATTTTTGAGAATCCAAAATATATCAAAGCTAGCTATTACATTTAGAAAATTAAAAACATTTTAACTTTATATATTGATACAATGTATTATTCTTCTAAAGCAGTGTGCTCCTAAATTTTGTGCTGACATATTTTAAATAGAATGTTATTAATTTAATTTTGAGATCCATAACAATTTTGGTTTTTACTTCTTGTCTCCACAATATTTTTGTGTGCTTCTTTAAATTTTGTTGAAAAGCAATATTTTCTCAGTAGTAAGGCATGTAAAACTTATATCCAACTATAACTTTTTTGCCAATTGGATATATGCAGGCAGTGGATGAATTTTGATTATCTGTGAACACTTCAAAAACCTGAGTGCTGTAATTCACTGCCTACACATCTGTGAAGTATGGTAGTGTTGGAAAACTCCTTTAACATAAGGTTTGCCCTGTTTTCTGATGTGCTTTTCCACTATCCTTTTAGGATTAGACTTAAAGAGCCATTTAATTAATTATACCAACAGACATAAAGTTAATCCCTAAAATTATTTACTATTCTGTATAAATGAAAAATGTAACTATCTCAATAAATCAAACTAACCACTTTCTCTGAATAAACTTCCTTCACAGACAGACTAATAAATGTTATTCCACATGCACAGCATCATTACAAACACAGCTTGTTCATTTCTTTTCTTTGTGACTTTTATTTCTTCAAATATCAGGCACCAATATGGATTCTATAATTTACAGATTTTTAATTGCATTGAAAGGGGGGAAAGGCAGAAGGAAAAATGACAAATCAATTTCACGAGGGGTTTTCCATATGAGAAATATCAAAAGATTTTGCAGTAGTGTGAAGCTCCACTACTGTGAATGCTTTATTCACTATTTTCACTTTTTATTGTTGTGAATCACGTGAAACATTGCCATTTTCACCAATTTGTTGATTAGTTGAAACTGTTGAACAAATGCTATGTCAGGGTATATTCAAGCTAAATCTGATCATGAGCTTGTATGGATACTGCTTCAGATAATCAATATGTGCAATTTTGAATAGCAGCTTTTTGATAGGCTACATAAAGCTTGTGACATTCATCTATTCCATCTGGATTAAACCTTCTTTTACTTTACAGTTCCCAGTTTTCACAATTATCACTTTCAATATGCTGCAGTGACTGCAAAATCTGCACTTTGGCAGCCTCTGCAATCAGCAAACTTGCTCAGTGCTCAGTGCTCTTAGGAAACAAATGAAAAGGATTATGAGCACAGATCAAACATCTATCTATATAAAAAATAGATGCAGGCTGAGGTGACTAGATTTGAGTACTTGCTGGTTCAGGGGACTGCTTCCCCTGTTCCGGATAACAGTTAATATAACTTTTTGACGTGTTGTTCTCCACTAGACCTTTTGGTGGCATAACTGCAAAATCCTGTTACTCTGCACTTTGAAAATCTGCAAAGCATATTTTTCTTGTTCTGTGT
Source organism: Psilopsiagon aurifrons (assembly GCA_025447955.1). Taxonomy (NCBI): domain Eukaryota; kingdom Metazoa; phylum Chordata; class Aves; order Psittaciformes; family Psittacidae; genus Psilopsiagon; species Psilopsiagon aurifrons. The sequence continues at coordinate 12,260 of JAOEHY010037487.1, read as the reverse complement.
GTGGCACTGATTATTGTAGCATGGGACGTACTGAATGGACCTACCATTCAATCTAATCAATCTAACTCCTGTCAAAATAACTGGCAAAGCCTACACTGACTTCAGATGTTGACCCTTTATTATCCCATTTACTGGCATGATTTTTGGACTGGGTAAGCTTTTCCAAGTTAATACCTCCTGTTTGAAATGAATTTCACTACCACAAATTATACTTGGTGAAAGGAAAGTGTTTTACCGCACAGAATTTTACGCAGTTTCACTTTAAAACCTGCATTTCGACAAGTTCGTTCACCTCTAATCATCTTCTCATTAATTTTTAAGTAACAACTTTTAAAACAATGGAGAGTTGTTTTCCCCTTTTCTTGTATCTTAGCCTGGCAAACAGAATAAATCAAACACTTTGATCCCCCCAGCATGCTTTTGCTCAATAAAGCTCAAATCTGGCTACATTTAGGGCTGGGTGACAATGCAAACTGTCTGTGTGCTGGTCATCTGCTAACTGATTTAGTAGCCCATGTTTGTTTATTTTTAGCAGGTTAAATCCTATAGTATTTGTATATGGAAGACTGCCTATTTCTTTTTGATGATGCCTTCCAATTTTATAAATGCTGACAGGCAACTGGTTTTTTATGAAGGATAGTTTCTCTTGAATTAATTTTTAGATTTACAGTTTTATTTTATGATTTAGTTTTCAAATGATAACTTTTCTTTACATATGAAAATCTGGAAATTATTCTTTTTCTTTGAAAACCCAGATATTTTTCTTATTCATTCACATTTATGCAATGAGGCTCTCCCTGCAGAATTCCCTGCAGAAAATGAAATCTATGCTTCATTTTGTTTTATCATCTACAAATATACTCTTCACTACTCTAATAATAGGTATTTATAATGCGGAAAAATATTTTTTTCCTGAAGTGGCTTTTTTATAATGAATGCTGATAATAAAAAAGATTTCAATTAAAGATTAGAAGAAAAGACAAAAAATTCAATAGCTACAAGGTGCTCTTCATATTCCTTAGGAAGTACAATATGAAGTAATACTGATTAGAGATATTCCAAAATCAGCAGTGGTTAGATCTGATGATAACAATTCAACACATTCTTTCGTTCTTACAGATCCAACCTGAGCACAAAGTGACAGCACAAAATGTTCTGTGCTGTGCATGTCTCTGGGATTATGTGATCTGGTACAATTTTAAAAGTTTTTTTCATATGACCTTTCTTTTTGCAATAGGACAGATTTCAGTCAGAAAGCTATAAAGCACTGACTGACCTAAGCTATGAATAACAGACCATTTTCTGGTTAGCTGAAACTAGTCACACTTGTCCGCATATACTTTGTACTTGGACTTGAAAATACTAGGACGTCAACAGAGTCGCAACTTGGAGCACACTTCAAATGCTAATTGTTTTGTATTTTAGTAGTTCTCTTCTTTTTTATTCCTGCTGGCATTTTGGAAGTTTTGGAAGTGACTGTGCAAGGGTTGCACAGACGTCTGCTGCAACATTTTGCTGAGCCCCACTTGGTGTCTCAGGAAAAATATTGCCTGACAGTTGCACAAAAAGTCAGAGAAAATCACTAAAATTCTGTGCTTCAGTTCTACAAGCAGAATGTAGGGGAGATGTATTTTCAGGCTCATAAAAGTAAAGAAATATATTGGAAAAGTCTGACTTTTCTGAAAATAATGATCATTCTTTTAAAGAATGGAACTAGTAGCACCAAATTTCTTTCTCTGGGGATATTAAAATTTTCAGGATAAAACTAAGCATCAATGATTGTATTTTTAAAATTTATAAATCAACTAAAATAACCCATATCGTTCTTAATGTTTTTCTCCATAGTGCCTTGTTGAAGATTTCCAGTTTTGGGAACCTTAAGGTATTTTATTTCTGGGTATTAGCAACTAATTAGGCTGTAATCAAACCAATGTGCTATTTCATGAAATAATAACTTTTCAGCTGTAGATATTCTGTGGCAAGAGGAGCAGGAAAAGAGGATTTAATAAATGTAGTTTTACATTAATTTTGTTGTGTGCCTTTTGCTTTTTAACAACAGTTGAAAACAGAAGTACATTCTTATTGAGAAAAGGATGCAATTGAATGGGACAGAGAATAGAGGAGAGGAAATTTTGAATTGAATGCTTAATGAATTTAAATTGAAACCAGTAACAACAACGTTGCAAATGGGTCACAATAATTCACTCTAAACAATAAAAAGAGAGCTCTTCATTTCCAGGGTATCCTTTCTACCATAGTGTGCACCAGGCACCAAGTATTAACTCTGGCACAGTCCTAGAAAAGACAATAAAGTCAGTCCTAACTGTTGCTAACTACTGACTAGCTTACAACTCTGCACTGACTAATTTAGACATTTAAAGCTTCCAAAGTGTATTCATATATCCACAGTATAAAGCTGTGTCTTACCCCAAATCATAGAATCATAGAATAGTTAGGGTTGGAAAGGACCTTAAGATCATCTAGTTCCAAGCCCCCTGCCATGGGCAGGGACATCTCCCGCTAAACCACGCCACCCAAGGCTATGTCTGACCTGGCCTTGAACACTGCCAGCAATGGAGCATTCACAATTTCCCTGGGCAAGCATTCACAATTTCCCTCTGCAAAAATGGCGTCCTTGTAAGAAAATAGCCAAGAGCAGAATATTTGTTATTGAGATCAATAATAATAATTGTTTCCAGTACAATTTGTGGTCTGTGGTTCTTATTAATACTAATGAGACTGCTTATTTTCTCAGTTTTCTGCAATTCAGTCTGCATCCTGCATTTGGCTCTGTTGCTCAAAAAAAGGCTGTTCATACTTCTAATCCCTCGTCTGCACCCTTCTCTCCTCCACTGACCCCCAATCTTCCTCTACCAGCTGTTTCTTCTTTTCTCTACCATCCTTCCTGTTCACCTCTTCTTACTTTTCTCTGATGTTTTCTTTTGGAAACTGGGGCTATGCTTTAAGCCTCTACTTTCATAAAGCCAAAACAAACTCATCAGACAACTAGAGATCTGCCTTGGTTTTGTTCTATTTTCTGATTATTATCCTCTTCAAACTCACAGAATTCTTTTTTACAACTACAACCTACTTATAGTGTATGTTGTTTTTTGTTGTTTTTTTTTTAAAAAACAAACTTAGGGCACCATGAGAAATTCATTACACATTTGTATACTGCTTAATTCACAATTTTCCCAGGGGAAAAAAAAAAAAAGTGTTTAAAAATGTTGTTATATTGAGATAAAATATTTTTTAATGATATTGAGTTGAAATTACTTCATTTATTTACCTAAGAATTTTTATATTGATGGTAAAAAGATAAATCAGAGGAACAATTAGGCTTCATAATTCTGGTATAGAATCGTGCTACATGACAATGAGCTGCCAACTGACTTAAATGAGCAAAGATGACTGCACATCAGGGACTTGGTATGTAAGAAAAAACAAACTGGACCAAAAGCAAAAATCATTTCATAGTAACTGCCATACAGCACAAGGATGTCCAGGACTTTCCTTTTAATTTAATTAACTTCAGCAACAATTATGTTCTGCAAATGTTCTTCTCTTTGCTTACTTCAGTCTTCTGTCAACTATTCATTTCATTCTAGATACCAGAAGAAAGTGTACTTGGGAGTGGCAGTGACCACATTTTAGAGAAATATGAAACAGATTGGAAAAACACTAATAAAACTTGGGAGGAAAATAGTCTATGATGTCAATGCAACCTTCAAATCCAGACACTGCATTTATTAAAAAAATAAATATACACTTATGTCACACTCTTGTCATTAACATTTAACATGCAAAGAGTGGGCACACTTTCTATATTTAATTAAAATACAAAATTATGACTTCCATCTGCACATGCAGACCTGAGAAAGGGCTTAAGGTGCACAAAAAATTTACATCTGGTATTCAAATATGGGGGGTGGGGTGGGGATATTTTGACCATATCAGACATCACATCATTCCTCCAGTGTAGAATAAATATTATACTTTATTTATTAATTTTTGAAGACATTTTCAATATTTGAAGTTTCTTAAGCACTTCTATAGCATTTAAATCACATGGCAGGGCACAGCTTCCCAGAGTTAGGAGTCCTCTTCACTTATTTACTTTTCTTATTTTTATTTTATTTTTCTGCTCCTTTGGAAACACACAGAGGATATTCTTTTTCTTAGTGCTGCTTTTTCTCTAATTCTTTTGTTCTACATTTGGTGCCAAGGAGCACAGACCATGTTAAATCCATACAGCAGTCTGCAATATCCTTAACCATATGCTATTTTTACAGCAGGTCACCTGTGGAAATGCGTTTTGCCAACCAAATCCCCTCCTTTTGGCTTGTCACTCTGCTTGTTTGCACTGGAGCTAATACTGGTGCTATCACTCTGCAGCCACAGAAGCAACCATCTGCTCTTTGCCCTACTCCGACCTTAGATCAAATAGTAAGCAAATCCTTCGGGATAGGGAAAGAATTCCTGGGCACTGACCATACGGCAACATATTTAGTCGTTGCGTGGAGCCCTGTGTAGCACTGCAATAGCTGGGAATCACAGCATCTTCCCAACATCTTCACTTGAAGTTAAAGAGATTTCTCAATGCAAAAACCAATCATTCTCATGCACCTCAAAAGTGACAAAGACATTTGCACAGGGTTTTGAAACAAGGTTATCAAATGGACGTCATGTGCCTCAGAGTGGCAAAGGCCCGGAAAAAGCCATGTTGACTTCCTCAGAGTCCAGCCTAAAATATCTTTGCTGACAAGTTCAAGTGATCCAGAAAGATGTTGATTCAGAATTGTTTTCTTGGCTATGTGTGAACAGACCTGAAACCCAAATAATAAATCTCGGTAGCTGCAAAAAGGAAATCCAAAATGCCAAAGGGGATCCTGATTTTGTGACAAAGGGAACTAGAGCCACTACAATAACACAAGCCAGTAGACCTTAGCACAGCTTGCTTTTGCTGGAGAAGGGACTGCTGAGCAGAGGTAGGACACAATATATCACTTCTCTCTTCTATGGGCATGGAGTGAGGGCAAAAAATGGTACAATTTTTTGCTGAGCCCTGCAAAACTTCGTCTGGCATTGCTTGAGGTGGGACAAAGGCTAACATTGTCACTGATTAAGCATAACTGCTGGGCCTTAGAATATCTGTAGACTATAACAAAATTACTGAACTAACAAGCTGCTGAGCCAGCATAATCAATATGACAAAGCAAAAATAATGCAATAACTTCATGGCTAAGTAAATGAAAGAAAGGGGCAGGGTTGTCTCTCAGCCAGTTTCAAACAACTGTCTTCCCAGTCTCTTGTGTTTAGACCAGAAGGGATTCAGCAAAACAGCAGAAGTCTGTTCTCTCAAAACAGAAAATAGTCTGCACAGCTGAGAATGTATGCAGCCAGTGGTCACAGCATTTTAAGGAGGTAAAAGCCAACTCAGAAATGTAACAAGATGGGGTCACCAGAAGAGAATCAGCATTGCATGTGCAGAGGCTGAGTTCTATCTCTTGAAAGGTAAGCATTTTCTCTGAATTGCCTTGACACACCAGGCAGGATGTGCCTCGATCCATCCTCTAAGTGCCCATGAGTCGATCTTGCAGATGCTCATATATGTTTGGTGAATTTAGGGATCTGGACAGATGAGTGTCTCATAACCAAAATGCTATGCTGCTAATTGCTGTCTGCTAGAGTTTATCATATCTACTGCCATTTGTGTAATTTAGTCATAGGATTGCTAAAAATGTAGGTAGGTAGGTAGGTGGGTAGGTAGATAGATTTATACATGCTTACATATATAGATCTGCTGCCATGTTTATCTTACCTCCTTGGTTTGTTGGGTTTTTTTTTTGTTTTTTTTTTTTTTTCCTGTAGCCATTGGCTGGGTTTGGTTATTATATTACTGGTATTGTATTATATTATATTATATATGCTCTTGCTGTGCTTGCACTTACAGTGGAATTTGTATAGGCTATCAGTCAACATAAAGTATTAAAATCATCATATATATCTCCTGAATAGTTAGTCTTTTTTCTAGCCGGAAAATATCTTTGCACATCCCTGCATCCCTAACTCATTTGTACTAGCTATCAAATTTTTCAAGGTACATCTTCGGAAAATTAAAAGGGAGTCGTAGTACTGACTTATAGTCAGTCAAATTGGTAAACTGTTAGCCTGGTTTCTGATATGTTTGGTCCAGGAGAACTAGCAAAACTAATAAACTACCATGCCAACTAGCATGTCAAGTTATGCTATTTCAACTTATATAGCACTTACATGCAGATTAATGTATCTGTCCTACCCATGTCCATGAAAATTTTGAGAAGAGTTCTACAGCTTCTACTGAGTCTTATTTTCTTCTTGAACAGCTGCTGTTTTGCAAAAAGAAACCTCTGGAAAAGTTCAATTAAACAAACCATTTTGTGTAAATATAGGCTAAGATTCTACAGAGCTTCACAGAGAATGAGAGCTTCTTATAAGGGTATTATAGTATAGATTAGCTTATAGAATAAGTTAATTCTATATCGCATTCAGTATTTCCCAGGATCCATAAACAGAATATTTTGTCTTTTTGCTTTATTATTAAATTAAGTTACATTTTAATCTAGAATTTAATATTGTCCTTTGCAGAGAACACACAGTCATTTTTGTCACACCTTTTTCCTTTAACAGACTTTCTCCTTTCTTATCCTGCATTTTAATAAAAAGCAGAAAATGTATGCAAAATAGAACACGTCGAGCTCTCCTTTTAAGCACAAGCAGAATGTTTACTCTTGAAGTAAAAAAATCCCTTATATGTCAGTATATATGTCAGCATATTTAATTTTGAATTTATATAAATTTGAGTCATTAAGCTTAAATCTAGACTCAGAATGACTTTTTTTCTCCCCATCATCTGGTTTTAATTGGATCATAATTTTGTCTTCACAGAATGACTCTCACATGTTACCATTTTTCTAACAAAAATAAAGATGCAGAAAAAGACATGGTTTTCCCCTATCACTTCCTATTTGATTTTCTCAAAGACTTAAAGAATTATTTAGCACTTCAAGAACTATTTTTGTCCTCTTCTCCTGTTTCTCAGGTGAATTTCCAAAAAGGGAGAGGAAGTTCTCCTTATCTCTTTTATGAAGTTGATTGTTCCCTTGTGGGGTAAGTTGCTGAAATGGGAAACATAAAATGAAAATTTGTAAGGTAAAGCTCCCAGGACTTCCACAGATGCTCAATTCAGTCAGCAGAGGTCTGGAAATGTACTGGCGATCAGATACGTTAATAATGGAAAATCAGTTCCTAAATCCAAATGTACCAGAGTGAAAATACAGAAAGTTGTTGCGTATACCCCCTCCCAAGAAGCAGCATTTCAGTTAGCTGCCATGTTGACAGCAGCTGTTCCTGCTGTGTCTGAGTCCTCCTTGCTTGTCTTAAAGACTGCAATATTAATGTCAGTGCTTAGTCTCTGCTTAGATATCTGTATTCTCACAAGCAGCTATTCCTCATTTCTTCATTTCCATCACAACAACACCCAACTGATAACAAAGGCACTCTGATTTTACAGTGCCTGTTGTAATGGAATATGCTAAACAGGGAAGTCAAGTACTGCAACTGAAAGAATTAATAATTCCTGCAGATACATAGACATACTTCATGATAAAACCAAATAGCAGTAAAAATGTTATAGATCTAAATAAACTATAAACAATAAGACTAATGAATAAATAAGTGTCTAAGATTTATTTTTCTTTGTTTTTTTTTGTCTAAAATGAAGAGATAAAGTCAGGCCACATTTTCAACATGAAATCTGCAAGCATAAGTCCTTGGTACTTCATTGCTATTTAATAAAAACTAAGATTCTAAGTAATGAGGAACAAACAAACAAACAAACAGAAGCAACTCTGAAACCTGGGGTTTCAAGAATAAAAAAATTCTTTTTTTCTTTCCCTTGAATTATATTTTGTTATTCAAGACAAATTCATTAAAAAAAGCACTATGGAAAATATACTGTTGAGATGCTGCTCCTTGCTCAACCAAAATTAAGGTGGATTTTTCACTGTATTCTCATACAAATAAAAAGCAGGCTGTGCTCTAAGAGGATAAAATTTGTAATCATTAATTTTTCCTCATAAGTATATTGCCTAAATAAATAGAAAAATAAAACACTGTTAAAATGTGACTGCAGAATTTACTCTTTATCTCTTGTTTCATTCCTTTCCATATATTTTATGATTTTTTCTGAAACCATGTCTGTTTTCCATCGTCTTTCTAAAGGCTTAGTGAAAACTTGTGTTGCTGCCAACTGGTGCTGCACGTGATGTTTTATTTCAGCATCTCTCTCTAAACTTGTGTAAGAACTGTAAGACCTGATCCTATTCATGGGGCAAGTCTTTGTTTCTAACATTATGCAAAAAGCCAGTGGTGGAATTTATTTGGGTTATGATTTATTCTTTAACCACTGCATATGGTTAAATTTACAATTATGTTAATTGGAATTTGATATGTGTATTAAGAGGAGGCTGGAAGCATTAACTAAATTCCTTTCTGGCATATTCAAAGTCACCATAAGTGTTATTTATACCATTTCTCTTCTTAGTGCCTTTGCTGAAAAATGAAAGTCAGTCCTACGCAGTTGTCGTCTAAAAATAAACACCAATGAGATCTTCTTCCTGTGGGCTGTAAGGTCATTCTGTAACTCAGCATGGCTCATTGATCTCTTCTACCCCCTGTGCCTTTCCAGATTCATTGGAAGTCTGTTCAAAGGCGAATATGTCTTACTGAACAACACTCTAGGAACTGCTGCTAAATGCTGAGTAAAAACTTCTATTTCCTTTATACCCTGTCCTTAGAGACAGAACCAAGGAAAATCATCCTATATTTCTCAGTCATCAGCTGAAAACAGATGAGCTGGGGATACAGTTTGAATACCTTCTGTTGCTCTTCCTTTGGACAATTCACTAGTTCAGGAAACACCTTGGGACCAATTCACATCAGTGTGTGTCTGTATTGCTTCTTTCATTAGCTTGAATAGCCTCAAAGTAATTTAAGCCAATGATCTGATTGTTAATAAAAACCAGCACCGGACACAGGTCAGACATGCCCGCTTTGTATTTATCTTCCTTTTAATATATCATAGTATTAAACAATACTAAGAAGAGAGAAATCACATTGCAAGGAGCAAGAGAGATATCTATCTATTTACTTCCTGTCAACTTAATCATATCATGGCATAGGGCAGTTCAAGCACTCGTGTAAACATAGGTAACTTATTAGAAAAAATGGAGTTTCATCCACATTTACTCAGCTTATGTCCTCTCAAGTAAATTCTGATACAAAAGGAAAAACATAAACACATGTGCCGGGAGTTTTACTGAAAGCTCAACAGCTGCAATATAATCGCTGAGATTACATTCATTTTTTTGTTCTTTTCTTTTTTATTTCTTTAAAATAAAGATTTCTAGCAAGACTAATTTACGTGCACTCAAGCCAGCAGTATGTGTTGGATTAGTACAGCAGCTCATGAGTAGTAGGATCCTGGGGTCTGCAGAGCTACACTGAAATTAAGGGCTTGTATGTGCTGTCAAGCCAGCAGTATGTGTTGGATTAGTAGAGCAGCTCATGAGTAGTAGGCTCCTGCGGTCTGTGGAGCTCCACTGAAATTAAGGGCTTGCCTTTGGGCTGCCCTGGAAAGCAGTGTGCATAAAGGCGCAGAGGCTCAGTACTTCTGGAAAAAGTAAGATGAAGCACTTTAAATCCTTTGATTCTTAATACAGAGGCACAACTGACAAAACACATTTGCATCAGGCTTTTTGTAAGTGTTATATTCTGCTTTCCCTTACTGCTGGCCCAGGCAGCTGTGTCTCCCTTCCCCATTTGGATCTTGCTCCTCTCTTCCCTATCTTCTCTATTGCTCTTGAACACGAACATTTATCTACTTTTGGCCTCATGTTTTTGCTGCCAGACATATTATGGTGGACTAGAAAGGTTATGCTCTTGAGTCCTAATAATTTAAGACTCTTTTCCTCATTTTTTCAGTAAATTTAATAAGGTATTTTCTTTAAACCATTATCTGATGTGTATAATATTGTCTTTTTTTTTTTCCTTTTCTCTGCATCATCTTCCTCCTTCATCCTAAAGGTAAAGTGGTGCTGAAGAGGTAACAGAATTCAGAAATGGAGTATTTCTCTTTGACTAGATATTCAAACACTTCCATGTATCAGCGCCTCTCATATTCTCCAAAGACAACCTTTTGCCTTCATGAATTCTATAGCCTTCATCCAATCAATTCCTTTGATCTCTTCCCTCAAACAAGCATACAGCCCTTATTCTGAAACTTAACTAAATAAATGCAATGGTATTTGTAAAGAATTTTTTATGTCCATGGGTGAAAGTTGTTATTTCAGCCCAGAAGAATGGCATGCAAGAAACTTTATTGCTGTACTTTTACATCTTGACTAGGCAGAAGTACTCCTTGGATTTCTCTTAAAATGTTTTAAGCTCTTTTGGCTGCTATCACTACTGCATATTTCATTTTTAGCCAGCGTGTAACTTATTTAATCAATCGTGAATTAGGTGGGTAGGTGGTGTGTTGCTCAAATACTAACTTTATTGCACTCCACATAAACTGAATGCAGGGCCATTTTCAAGGAGGCATGACCTAAATTTTATTAGACCACACAGATGGTTGTCCTATCTGCATACACACTACAAGCAGAATGGCAGACTTGCTTGCTTGGTGTGTTACCTCTGCAAGAGAGGCATATGAAAATTGCTTTGTACAATTTCTTTTCTTTCTTAAACTAGGTAAACATAAACATAATCATAAACCCAGACCAAAATATTCTCAATTCCAACATACAGCCAGACTCCTTTCTCAGCATACTGCAATTCCATCTCAAGATTGTAGTCTATTCTATCTAATAAACAGAGCTTGAAATTAAATTTGACTAACACAAATCCCTGAGATTTACACAAACTCAGCGAACATTTCTGTCTTCCAACACTGTAGCTTCTGCTTTGCTAGTGCTAGTGCTGGCCAGGAGGTGTCCATTTGTTTTGCTAAATAGATGTTCTTTATTGGTTTAGTAGTTTTCTTAGGAAATCTAAGCTATTTCCCTGTGTTTTGCACCTAAATGTTTAACACACAAGGGTATAAAAACTGTGTGCTTCCTAACACTGTTCCTGAAGAAACATGGTGACACTGACCCCTTATAAATACAGGTAGTGATGCCAGACTGGGAAAACAAACATGCAGACAAGCAAAAACATTAAGGAAGTATCAGGATAACACAGCACTGAATAATGTAACATTTAGCCAACTTTGCAGCCAGCAGTTGAAGATAGGTAAGAACCTCACAAGATTATCCATAATAACCAGCATGCTGAGGTGACAACTGTAATATTAAAACACTGAAATAGCAGCTAGTCTAATCGAGCAAAGAAACATCCCTAAAGTTGTGTTTAAATCTCACAGATAAATCAAATTAAACTATGCTCCATTTATTTTTCCCTAACTCAGTCAAGGTTTAGGACCTTAGAGCAAGAGCTGGAACCAAGAACTTACCAACTCCACCTAATAAATGAGCACTTTATGGAGCTAGTGACCCTTCTTTCTCTCCTTCTCCCTCTTCCTGCTTCTGCCACTCCCTCTCCCCCTTTTCACCTTGCTATAGTATAATGCCTATTTCAATAGGATTTTTTTTCCAAAGTGAAAGTGAAATTCCTTTAAAATTAGTTCAGTAGTTCTTAAAATAGGATTTAAAATAGGATTTACTGTAGACTTTGACTGAAGAAGGCGGCACATAGAATCATAGATTCATAGAATAGTTCGGATTGGAAAGGACCTTAAGATCATCTAGTTCCAACCCCCCTGCCATGGGCAGGGACATCTGCCACTGAACCATGCCACTCAAGGCTCTCTCCAACCCAGCGTTGAACACCGCCAGCGATGGAGCATTCACAACTTCACTGGGCAACCCATTCCAGTGCCTCACCACCCTTACAGTAAAGAATTTCTTCCTTGTATCCAACCTAAAATTCTCCTGTTTAAGTCTGAACCCTTTAGCCCTTGTCCTATCACTACAGTCCCTAATGAAGAGTCCTTCACCAGCATCCCTATAGGCCCCCTTCAGATGTTGGAAGGCTGCTATGAGGACTCCATGCAGCCTTCTCTTCTCCAGGCTGAACAGACCCAAATTTCTCATCCTATCTTCATACGGGAGGTGCTCCAGTCCCATGATCATCCTCATGGCCCTCCTCTGGACTTGTTCCAA
>JAOEHY010037486.1:0-32010 GCA_025447955.1 Psilopsiagon aurifrons | reverse complement strand
TATAGGCCCCCTTCAGATACTGGAAGGCTGCTCTGAGGTCTCCACGCAGCCTTCTCTTCTCCAGGCTGAACAGCCCCCCCTTTCTCCGCCTGTCTTCATACAGGAGGTGCTCCAGTCCCACAAGATGAAATTAAGACTTGTGTCTTATTTTAGTTCTAGGAGGCATTGCAGCTTTTTTCTAGGTAAGTGGCTGTTGTCATGGTTATAGTTTCTCTGCACTGTTCCCAGTATTGGAGCTCACCACAGATTTTGAGGTTGCTTTGCCACGTGAACACATCTGCTGTGTTGTGTATCTGACTTTCAGGAAAATACTTTGATCAGGCATCACCTGTTTAGTTTAAATATGCAATTAAATAGTTCAAGTAAATATTTGCATTAGCAAGCAAATAAGATGGTACCTTGGAGATTAGGTCTGTTGTAATAATGAAGTGATGGAGAACAAAATGCAGCTCCTGAACAGCAGTTCTTAACTATGAAGTGCAGTAGAAGGTAGTGTGAGATTAAATAAAACTTTTAGTAGAAGTCATCAGCAGGGTTAGTATATAGGTCTTCCTGTATTAAGCTTAGTTTTGCTGGGTTGAAGGGTGTATCTTGCTGACAGTGTGTTTTTGATAATGGTAACGACTAAACTGGCACTTGGACTTCTAACAGTGAAACTGCGAAAATGCAAAGAGCTTGTATTAGCCTGAGGTTTTTGGAGTCTCAACTGTAACAACGTCATCCTGTATGAAACATAAGCCTCATTAGCTTTCCCTTTATACTTCGTTTCAAGTTGCATTACTGCTATGATACACTTCATCCACCTCACAGTCTTTGTTTTAAGGATCTTGAACTTGCAGTAATTAAAAGCACTAACTTACCTCATTCAGTCCTCCTTGAAATGACTGTTCCATCAGTCTGGGTGTTTGCTTAATAGAACTTCCAGTTTAACTGCCTTCACAGAGCTTTGAGAAAACGGCAAAGGCTGTTTTTTTTCCTCGGTTCTTTAGATGGGTCTGTTCCTCCTTGTTCCAACTGCATACTAAGCAACCAACACTGTGGTTCCGTGTACTGTTAACTTCATTATTAATGTGTCAAGCTTCTAAACGTCAACCAAATGTCTAAAGTGCTCAAATTACATTTAAAACCTAATAAACCGATCTAAACAATTTCAGTGAATGTTTTGTTAATTGTAGCTAACACTTTTTTTTTTTTTTGAGCTAACCCTCTTGCCAGTTTGTTTTAATTTTTCCTCCAAAATCCTTTCTTCTGGGCATTGTAAAGAAGGATGACGGGGAAGCAAAAACGTAGAATATTTCAGAAGCTGGGATTTGAGAGAGGTTCAGTTTATTTGACTTTGTTGGAGCTTCTTGAACAAACTTGTTTCCCCCTTGACTTAGGACCATTGCTTCCAGCTGTGTGAAAGCCAGGGAACTAATCTGAACTTGTTTAGTTGAATTGTGCTAAAGTAATGCAAGGTATAGAGAACATCTTTGGGCTGTCAAACGTCTTTACACTGTAATAGGGAAACACCCTCTGGTTTTAATTTGAAAACAGTACTAACATTCTTTCACATTAATTATTTTGCTCTATCAACCAAACTTGATCTTTAAAAATGTGTTTTCTCTTAATCATACTATAAGTCTGACCACTCTGTTTTAAGTGGTTGAGTTGTAGCAAGGCCTCACTTGTATAGGAAGGAGTTGAGACTTGCCTATGTAACACAGTTAGCAAGTGAGGAAAGTGAGTTTCGAAGGATGGTGGCTGTTGTAGAGAAGCTGAATATAGACACTGAGTGCCTTTTTACAGTTTTCCCTCTGCAGGTGCAAACCTTTGGTAAAATGGAGAAGGAACATGTCTTAGTATCTCAAGAAGGTGCAAAAAGGGCCTCTTAATCACTTAAGTAGAAAGTTAGAATGTGAATTCTCTGGCATGAATGTGGGTCTGTTTGCTTCTATGATGCAGCATTATAGAATGTTGAGTTATATTTTGGAGGCCTGTTAAATTCTTAACTTTGCAGTCTTTGCCATACTTTTGCAATACCTTAGCATCCCTGGTATCATGGCATATTTTGCCTTAATCAGAAACATCAGTGTTGAAATTTTGCATGCAAAATTTTTGTGTATAACTGCTTTGTTATGTAACTGCCTATGTCAATAAAAAGGATTAGCTTTTATTTAACTTCTCAAAGGACAGGATGCTTCTTGCACAGGATTCAGTGCAGCGGAAAAAGAATGTGCTGCACGTGTCAGTGTAAGGTGTGGGAGGAATGGTAGATCTCACATTTTAGTAGGTACTTGGGTCTGCATCAGTTCTGGGGCCTGGCTTGGTGTGTTTCCACTTGTGGATGCTTCAGCACTTCACTGGTGTAACTGCTATCTGCTGTGGGTTGTGGGTATGAGTGTCTTCTTGTCCTTATCCAGGAAGGATGTATGTAGCAGGAGGCTCTAATACCACATTTAGTAATACTTGTTCTAGCTTCCAACCTGGTAAAGTAGCTGTCTTGCCTCAGCCTAGCCTGAATGGTAAAACTAAAAGGTGTGTAGTCTGTGGGTCCCTTTTCTCATACAAGAGAGCCTAGTTCTTCAGCTCAAATTCCACATGTGGTTGCTTGGGCCACCAAATCCATGTTTTATGAACACAGAATTTAGTAGAGCCTTTAAGGCCAAGAGTCGAGCAATTTAAGCCTTGCAAACCCCAAGTACTGCCCTTCTTGGAAAGGGTTTTGCAGATTCCAGGTATTCTTCAGGCTTGGCTGTTGATTATGAAGCTGCTTATTTTGTTTCTTTTACAGTTACTTTTTAACTGTCTTGACTTTCAGTTCTGCTTTATGTTGATAGGTATGCACTTTAGCTGTCTTCCAGACTAACGTATGTTAACAGTAAGAAGCAGCAGGGCTTTGTGATCTTTGCAGAATTCAAACAAGAATTCTATGATATAAATTGGCTATCAGGAGTAAATTCATCTCAATTTCAGCTAATGCTGGGCAACTCAGTTTCAACTAGTGTGTTAAAACTTCTTAAGAAAGATGTATGTTACAAGAGTATTCAGATTGAAATAGTAAGTTAAAAATCAAGAGCTATGGAATAGAGTTATGATGTACAAGTAGTATCAAAGATCTTGAGATCTTGAAATGCATTTGGCAGGTGCCTTGTGGCTTAACTGTCATGTCCTATTTTGTAGAGTTTCAAGGTTACTTGTAACTACTACAATATGTGCTGAGTGGCAGAAATTGTATGTGCTTGAAGCATAGTCAACATAGAGCCTCACCGGAAATTCTTCCTTTGTGTACAATAATAAAAGTGGTCCAGAGGCTGAGACTCCTGATATGTTCCAAATCTTTTTAAATGTGAACTTAATGTATGGCACCTTTTCCTTCCTTCTTTCCAGTTTTTGATTGCAGTTTACTTTTGCATAATAGCTTGTCTGAGCAGTGTCTTTTGGGACTGTTGTTCACCATTTGTTTCATGGGTACTCACCCAACAAGATTTCAAGTGATTGTATACTGCTCTAAGTGCACAATTCATAGTGGTCATTGTGTTAAGCACTTAAAAACAATATTTGGATAGGTTAGCATATGTAACTTACATGTGCATTATTATAGAACCAGAAATCATTTTAAGTTGGATTTCCAAGGCTTGTTAAAATTGCATATCCTAGAGCAAAAACTTTGCTTTTATAATTTTGTAAAGCTGGTGTAGTTGGCACAGGAAGGTGTGTTTTCAGGGCATGCAAGTGTGCACTCTGGTTGGCAAATGGCTTTTAAGCTTGTTAAATTTAAGTACTTTGTGCTTGTGTACTAAGTCAGGTAAATAGGAATGGATTAGTGGATTTAATATAATACAGAGTGTGTTCAACTTCTAGTCTCACCTCAGATTTATAGTTAAATAATACATCTACTCTATGTTGAAAAATACTGTCTTCTGCTATTTGTATTCCAAAATAACTGAATTCTTTCTGCTGTCCTCTCTCCTAGGGAGAGGACACACCTCCTGGAGAGTTCAAATAACTGTGAAGTAAGAATTTCCTGTCCTCTGTTACTGAGCCCAAGCTGCTTTAAATGCAGAAAGCATAGACTCTAGGTAGTTACATAGCAATTAATAGTCTTAAGTGGCTAGGATATGAAAAGAGTGTAATTGATCCCTAGCTTTTGGAGAGCTATTAAATTCCTTGAGATCCAAATTACTTGGTTGCTACCTTTATCCCTGAGAAAAACCTGTTTCAAATTCAGGTTAGCTTGCCGCTTCAGTATGATGCTCGAGCTCTGTTGAGATGTCTTCTCCCTGAAAAGGGTGGACAGTAGAAAGAATTCAGTTGTTCAAAGATAAATGAACTCCTCAAGTGAACAGGGTACCTGGATTTCAAGTGTAGTGTTTTTTGTTATGGTTTGTAGTAATATAGTCTGATGCAAAACCAATTTGGTTAAACTTCTGGATGTGTTGAGGTCTAATAAGAATGATTGTTCTTAACTCTTGGCAGTTACAAGTAACCTTGAAACTCTACAAAATAGGACATGACAGTTAAGCCACAAGTTCTCTTGACTGTTTAATGAGGGTAGGAGGAATTCTTTTATGTAAATGCCTACTTGCAGTACTTGAAGTATGCATCCAATTCTTGTATCTTAACAACTAAAGACTTTGAATCCCACCTTTAGCTTGAGCAAATTACAATGCAACCATATTCAAATGGCCTCCAAATGTTTCTAGTGGATGTGAGCCAGCATGTTCTTGTGAAAACAGAGCAGTTGTAGAAAATGGTAAAGTACTGGAAATGGTCAAGGAAGCTTGTGTCCATGTCATGTTCGTAGCAGAAGCATTTTATCAAGAGTGATACCACTCCAATTAGGAGGAGTTAACACTGAACAACTTAATGTAAGTGACCTTGTAGGCTAGGTTTGATATGTTTATTCTAACTAGCTTCAGGAGACAGTGATTTGTTTGTAGCTGCTTTAAAGGAAATGTGTTTCTGTTTAATATATATATAAATAAATGTTAAAAGGCTTTTCTGTACCTTTTCCCCTATGCTCTGCTTTTGGAGGCCTTGATGTGGCAGCATGTTGCTGAATAGTGATCATCATGAGGACTGACGTAATTCTGTTCAAAATGCTAAGCAATGGCAACAAGCTTGTTAAGGTTAAAATAGTTCTATTGTATGACCCTTTTTTAAAGTCCTCATCTTAGTTAAAACTACCTTGAAAGTGCTTTTACAGCACTTTATTTAAAAAATGGGTTGAAGATTAGACTTCACCTAGAGGTGAAGTCACTAAACTAGGATAAACTGGGAATGTTTAATGGTTTCTGGTTTTTGCCAATGCATGATTTGATACAGTTAAAACCAGATGTAGAGTACTTCAACACAGGCTTCTTGTGTAAGAATATTACCTGGGAAAGGGAGGGTTTCAATGTTAGAGTTGTGGATCACTATTACTTAGACCCATTTCAGACACTGGGGTGGAGGGGAGAGATCATTGTAAGGATTAGGATATAAACGGAGTTTGTACAATCTCCTCTGACTTACCCCAGTTCCCTTCACTGGCGTTTTGCCATCTCTCAAATGGTATGGGCTTGAGAGTGAATCGCAAAGTCCCTTGTTTGTGATCACTGGGTTTTGAGGACAGATAACTGTTGTCTTTCCATGGCCATCTGGTGTGTAAGGGAAGGATGGGTGGGCAGGTCCTATCAAGCTGTATCCTGGCTCTTTTTGCCGTCATTGTCTCCAGTTGCTTTCTGAGATTCTAATTCATATGTTTCTATAGTCCTGTCTTAATGCATAGTCATACTAAATACGCATATGTGCTAATAAAGTGTGAACTTTGTAAAGGAATAAGATAGATTACACTTTCCAAATCTGTGTTAAAGTCCATGGTTATATGTAAGACTGATACTAAGTGTGAACAAGTGAGCATCCTTGCCCACATGAAAGTTAGATGTTTTGGTACAATGCTTGCAACAAGCTGCATTTTGAAGGCTTCCAGATCCTCCGATTACATTCCTGGCTAATCACCAGTATTAATTTGTTCTCATGTTGTAATGTATTTGCAGGTTATGCAACAGCCTTAGGGAACTGAACTAGAAGTTGCAAGCTTAGTTTTTACTCTTAAATGTACTTGGCAATAGCTCTTTAATTTACTGTGACAGTTACTGTATATATTGGCTGCTGTCCATGTGCTTTATATGGCCACGGAAAGCGCTGCAGACTTTGTTTCTGCCTTTTGACCAGTTTTTATTGAACTCCTCTCAGCTGAGGCAGACTGCCCTTTGAAATGTGTCCTGTCAAAATAGCACAGATTTGGAGCTTTTTTCCCCCATGAGAGGGGCACCACTTGGCACATCACTTGGTAGCAGCCACTGAGCTTTGACAGATGGGGCGCAGTGGTTGCTGTTGGAGTGTATGAGATGCTCCTCACCAGGAGCAGGCTTCAGCATCCTGGGAATGGCCTGGCTCTATATCACGCTGCCAAGGAGCCCTTCTGTCTATCTACCTGGCAGTTTTCTCCCCTGAAAGAAGTGGAAGGAGGCATCCCACAGGGTGCTGGTTGGACAGCCCTGTTGTGTTTTATTTCCTTCATGCTCTAAAATAGTCACATAATGCCAGTGCCAAATGAATGTTATAATAATCAATAATATAGATTGCTTAAATGTTTTTAAGCCCTCAGGACTCTGTTAGAACCCATTATAATGGCTGTATGTTTCGGAGGGTGTGTGGGTGTAGGATTGAATTTTGACCCATGTGCTACATGCTGGGATTTATTCTTGGGTTTTTGCTGTGTATCTGCTACTTCCCAGGAATGCTTGACTTGTGCTTCCAGCCCTAGTAAGCCGGCTTGCAACCCTTACTGCTGATGCCCTTTGCAAAGAGTAAGAACTCTATGAGCTCATATTTTTAGATGAGTTTTCTACCTTGCTCAAAAGCAAAGTTTCTTAATCTGACAGGATTAATGGTAAAATGTTCCAATATTTGTGCTGCTGTTTTGGGTGAAAAGGTAACTTTTGTGAGTCGGGAGGATAAGGCGGATGTATTGCTGCTGTCAAGTGTCTGAACTCATTCAGTATGCACGTACCAGAAGCCCTTGGAATTCAAGGGACTGGTGACCCCCTTCACTCTGTCCCTGTTGTGCTGCAGGGACCACCAGTGGTGCAGTGTCCCATGCTAAAGCAGAACAGAAATGTAAGCTTGAAGAGGTAATTTGAGGTTTAAGAGTGCTTTTGACTAGGTGGCAGCTGCAGCTTCAAATACTTCATTTCACAGAGGCAAGGTGCCTATAGCAGCTGCTTATGATTCGAGTCTCCCCTTCTAACAGCAGCCTGGCCTGGCACAATGCACTTGTGACAAAGTATCTGTGGGTTTAATGAGGGTGAAACTTGGTGACTGTTGCCCAGAAAAGCACTGCCATGAGCAGGAACACTTTTCAGATGGGTTAATGCAGTTAATGATCAGTTGTTTCTCTCCAGATAGTTACCTCGTGTGAAACACATCACCCCTTGGCTTAAAGCAATCCGCTCAGTTCTGTAACTGAAGACAAGATACACTGTTGCATCAGCCCAAGACTGTCCTTGGTCAGCAGTTCGGATTTTCAGATCATGATTATGAAGATGGCTGAAAGATAAATATTCAGTGTGATCCTTACTTGTGCTTTGGTTTAGAATCTGTAGGTTCTTTTAAATGGGCAAGGAAGAAGGAACTGGGTAATAGTATGCTCTTGCCTAAGCAAGGGAGAAAACTAGAAAAACAGATGGTGCTAAAAATAGTTTATTACCAAGGTTTAAATATGGCTCTGATTTTATTCCCTCCTTATAAATAATGCAGCTATAAATCCTGCTAGATATCAATAAGTATTGAATTATCTCCAAACTGCTGAGTGTTACAGAACCTTCTGGCAGCTTTCCAAGCTTGGTGTTGCCCTTCATTCATAGGATCAACATTTAATTCCTTAACAGGGGAAACCTGAAGAATTCATCCTCTTTGAATGGCAACATAGACACAGGGAGCTTGAATGAGTAAGCTACAGGCTAAGGCATCCCATTGCAATGGAAAGGGAGCCGTGCTTGATGAGTTCCTGCTAGGTCGCAGCCAGGATGAATCTCCTCTTTTCTTTTCTGCAATGCATGAGCAATCAAAGGCTCCTTTTTTATCAATTGTTGCCATGGAGGGTGTCCATTTAAAGTTCAAATTCCAGCAGGCCTTGGGAAGAAGGAAAGGAGATAGGAGTAGGCTGGGCTGGGAGATGGTAGGCAAGCATCAAAAGTGAGCTGAAGACAAGCCAGCACTTTGTGCTGTGACAGGGCAGGCCACGCTGGGGGTACTTGGTTTTGAATGGATGCCTGAAGTTTTTTGGAGTAGTGAATGAAATGCTGCTGAGGTAGCAGGCACAGAGAGCATCTGGCGTTCTGCTTTCTATGCATCAGCAGAGTGGGTCACAATGTGAAATTAGGCCCGAAATGGCATTTAATGAAGTGAGCCCTTGTGCTGGAGGTTCCCTGTGCTCAGACAGCGAGGGAGTAAAGCCTTGAGGATAGCAAAAGAAAGGAAATCTCATTAGGGATAGAGGTTTTTCCCCCCTCTTTTGTAAACGGCATTCTGTAACTAATGCCTTGCAAATAGCTGGAGCTCCTCAGAGCTGTTCAGTGCTGTCGCTTTGTCATACCTGAAACCAGCTTTGTAGATGTATGGCACTTTTCTGTAAGCAGTGTGCTAAGAGGAGGAGGAGGCAGTTTAATATCTGCTGCAGATTTGCTTTTCTTTTCTGGCAAGTTGCTCTATGTACAAGTAAGTATTCACTGTTGAAAGAGCTAATGAGTACCAGACCAGCTGCATTTGACATTATGAGAAAAGGGGCCATCTATTAAGTCAGAGCCAGGTTTCAGCCAGCTGTGGATATTTTCTTTTTTAATTATTACTTTGCCTGTCATAAAATTGGATTATGCTAAAATTATTGGTGATGTTGTTTGGGATACAATACAATATTGAGTTAAGAGCCGTGGTTCAGTGTTATATATAGGGTACTTAGTATTCCTAAGCTGCACCAGAGGGTTTAAAGAGAGGTGAGAGCATTTTACTCAGGTTTTACCATTTGGGTTTTGGCAGGTGGCAGGGGATTAGGGTTGGGGTTTTTTTGCTTGCTCTGAACCATGAGATGGTGGTTAGCAGAAGAGATAGGAGTGGTTCATCATTGATAAAAGAGCTGTTCCCAGATCTGGCAAAAAAATGAAATCCCAATGTAACTTTAAAAAACTTGTTAGGAACTGAGTTATATCTCTCTGAGTTTAACTTGGGGTAATTTGGGGAGAAGGGGGTTCTTTCAATATTCAATATTTTTGTAATAACACATTAAGTCAATAGATCAATGTATCTTTATGGTAGCAGAATGGAAGGACTTTCAATTCTGAAATTAGGCTTTGGCCTTCCGTACTCTGAATATTCTCTCTTGTGAAACTTCCATTGCTTTTTGACAGTCAATTTCTGACTTTGTGTCATCTTCTGAAAGAGACCTGAACCAAACTGGTTCACCTGAGTGTTTTTCTCTGCAGAGAGGTTTATTAAAACGGCTTTGGAAAGTCTTATGTTTAACTGTCATTTTGCCTTTTGTTAGGCTTGTATTGCATAGATCAGTTCCGGCTGCATGTGTATACTGGTATGTAGGTGTGATGAAAGCAAAGCAGATGTCTGAAGCATGTAAAATGAGCTGGTTCATTTCATGTGCATCAGTTAGTAATGTCAATTTGGCCTTCCATTGTGATGGGAAATGTTGACTTGTTTACATGCTCTTTGTCAAGTATTTTCAAACTGTAGAGCAGCTTGTGTGGCTTGTAGATTGGCTTTTAAAACTTGCTGTTAGATGTGACTTTCAATGGAATATAGTTACAGGCAGATGTTTTCTGCATAAGTGATCTGGGAGGTGATGGCTTAGTGTTCAGGTTAGCTACAGGTAATCAAATAGCTGATCTGTTCATATCCCTGAAAGTACTCAGTTCTTTATATGCTGATGATGACCCGTGCTTCTGCAATAAGACTGAAGTAACACCAGAAACTGAATTTTAAGTAAATGAGAATTCTGACTAGTTTTCCAATTTGTTTTCATTATAGTAGCAACCATGTGACTAAAACATTAAAGGCATTTATGGTATGCTAGGAAGCGTGCAAGTTGTGGTAGTATAAACAAACTTGAGACTTTAAAATGAAGTGTATGTAATACTTGAATGTATGGCTTTCTGAATGTTACTGCTGCTTCATGCAAACTGATTCTGTTGCAAAATAAAGCAAAACTTAAGTTGGCCATAGAGTGAGAAGTGGAGCTCAGTTTTAGTGTTACTGTAATGCTTTAAGATTCTGAATGCTGGCTCTGCCTTACACAAGTTTCATATACTTTGCTTGTCTTCTGACTTGGTATGATGTATTTTGAAGCATGTATTGGTTTTCAGTGCAGCTGAAGGATAGAGGACCACATATGTGGTTTTCTGACCTAACTTTTAAGAAACACATTGAGCATCAACTGCCTAAGTGCCGTCGGCTCTGGTGTTTGAGCAAATAAACTTGTCCATATCAAGCAAGTTTTAGCACAGATTGACTAAGTATTAAAAATACACGTCAGGATTGCCACTTCATGTCAGGAACACTTCTTGAGCCATTGTTTCAGAAATGTTCAGAATGGTCCAAAATCAGATACTAAGCTAGAAAAATGCAGTACATGTATTGGAAATTGAAGGTGAACAGTGCTAATTCTGTTCTTTCTAAACAAATGTGTTGTGTTTAACTTGTCTCTGGAAATAATTAGTGGTGAGAGTCCACCTCCAGTTTGACTTAATGCTCCTACAAGCATTTATTGTGGTTTTTGCATGGAGTTGGACAGAAGATTCCTGACATCACTCGCAGTTTGTTCACATGTGTGTATCCACCTATGCCTGCCTGGGTGCACTTGTAGAACAAGATCTTAAGGCTTTGTTTTGGACAAGTAGTTCTGTAGTGAAAAATTGATCCGAAGAAGGGAGAACTTGCCAAACTGAAGTTGTGTTTCCCTTTCCATCCCGTCCCCCTTCCCTGGCAGAAGTGAACTTTATGGTCCAATTATAGAATCCCTTAAAAACCTAGTTATGATGGAGTGCCAGCATAACCCAATAATATAGGTGAGGCTGACATCTGTCAGTAACTAATGAGGGTAGCTTTAGAATCAGGATTTGGAGTTCACTTCTCTAATTTCTTATAAATTTAACCCATCATATCAAGTTAATATTTGACTTGAGAATAAAAACCAACATGCTGGAATTTTAAGAGAAGTTGGTACATGGGTGCACTCTGCAAAAATCAGTACGTATGTGATTCAGTTGTGAAAGTAATTGTTTGCAGCTCATAGCAAAGCCATGAAGGAGTAAAACCTTGGCTAAACTGCTCAGGAATAGAAGTTCTCTATAAAAATAGATGACACATAAATGGCAGGAAATGAAGCCAACATGGTCATGTTTTGAAGCCACAAGGGTCAAATCCTGTCCTGTGTTACTCTGGTGCGTAATCAGTCGACTTAAATCATGTTACTTGAGAACAGGGTTTGGCATGGTGAAGTCAACTTCAGAATGTGACTGATTATTAGGAGTTTTGTAGAAGCACAGGTTACAGCTTTTTTTTCTTGTTAGAATGCATCTAGCTAGAAATCTAGCGCAGCTCCTTTGCATTGTATGCTGTTTCAGAGCTGATTGTAGTATGCAAGTCGCTTGATTCCTCTGCCAGAGGATGAATGCATTAGAAGGCTTTGGCTACCCAGGGTGGTCTTTGTTTTTTGGATTTTGAATGCTGAAAGATGATACTGTAAGAAATCATGTTCTTGTTAAGCAGTTTTCTTTTACTGCTCATTTGGAGCAACTGTGAAGTAAATCAGTGTATATCTGTGTGAAGGGAGCTATATGTAGCTCATGTTAATGATACAAACATCCTTCCTTTATTTCCCCATTTAAAATGTAGAGAGCTAGATGGATGCATCTTTCTAAAACCTGTATGAATTGGACATCTTTTTAAACCAAGTCTCTATAGTGATTCATTGTTTTAATGAAGGTGGAAATACTCTGTTTCCTTTCTGAAAGGAAAGGTAAAAGTTCTTGAATCTGAGAGGATGGAGCAACTCTGGCAAAACATGAATCATTTCTGTTGGGGGAGAGCATGTGCTTACATTGTTTCCCCCTGTGCCCTTATGCTGCAAAAGCAGATGTGTTCATCATCCCTGCATGAACACAAATGGTGCAGCTGTTTGTTCATCACACCATCACATTGCTCATTATTGGATGATGTGAATTTGCCAGGATGAAGCTTCTTAAGCTTGTGCTTGGAATTGGAGGCCCAATTCCACACTGTCCAGATCTCCAGTTTATCCATAAGGTGGATAAATCCACTGTCCGTATTAGAGATGTGCTTAGAGTGAAGCAGGAAGTAGGAAAATAACTACATGATATACAAATACAGAGCAATAACTACATGATATACAAATACAGGCAGAGCAATTGCTTTGGGTCCTGCAAGTGACCTCAGACTGCAGCTGCTGCCTAAGCAAGAACAGAGCTAGAACCCATCTTCCAGGGCACTCTTCCTGCTATTTCAGTACCCTTTTGAGTCTTTCTTTCTGTGGCGCTTCTTTCCTTTTGAGAAAACCTCTATTCTAATGCATCAATGCCTTGCATACAAACAGTGCTGCTGTATCTGGTAGTTGCCTTGTTTGGCTTTAATCTTCTTTCTCGCTGGCCAAAATCTTGTACTGTACTATTCAGCTGAACAAAGCAAATGTCATAATGTTCCACTTTGTGTGATGCTATATTATCAGCCAGTTCACAACAGTTAAATCTACTGTGTGAGCCTCTTCTGTTGTAGTTAATGGCATAATTCATAGCATCTGTAGGTATTTATGCTTGCTAGACTGGTACTAAGAATAGTTGCAACTTTCTACTTAATTACATGCAGGTGAAGTAAGTAGGCCTGATGTTTGTGGAATGTAATTCCACATTCTCATAATAAAAACTTGCATGATTTATACTTACTCCATCAGGAAAGGTGAAAGGTTGCTGTTCATAAGTGCACTGAATTTCAAAATGTAAGATGCCAGCATCTTAATTAAAATTCCGTGCAGTAAACTTTTTTTAAATGCAGTTTAATGTTGGCCTAGATTCTATACAAGTGGAAAACTACTATATATGTTCACGCTTCTCATGGTAGTACTGGTGTTAAATCATATTCTTGACTGTATTATGTTAACTTAGCTTCTAGTTTGTCTTTAAAAGCAAGCAAGTTAACCCCTATGATGAATGGTCCTGGACTTACTAAACTGCTGAACACCAGCACCTGAGTTTCCTGCACTAAACTGCCCCATTCAACCAAAATTTAATGTAGGAAGGAATGAATGAAAAATAACAGCAGTGTTTTGTCTGCTTAAGTTCAGCTTAAACACCTTTAAACTGGCAAGCTGTTCTTTAATCTGCTTAAATTCCTCAGTTTCATATGTTACTTAATGTTGGAACTTTATTGAGCACATGTGCATGGAAAGCACATGATGGGGTCTGTGAATTTTCTTCTCGGTTGTTCAGATGATCCTTGCAAACCACTACAAGGAAAAGCGGCTATTTGGTTTGAGTGTGAAATTTAATTCTGTGTATGGAGGGCCTGTCTTGAATAATTTTGTCTGAATTTTGGGCAAGGGCGAAGCAGGTGTTTAAATTGAGCTTAATCCATGGTGGTTGTAATCCCTGCTGTATCTGGAATTTGCTGTGCCTGTGACTTCACAAGTGGCTGTTTTGGAATTTGGTGTGATAACAGTGATTTTAATGGGGTACTGCCGAGTTTCCTAGCTAAACAAGAAAGCTGCTTTACAGGTTTGAAGACTGCAGTGCAAGAGTTCCCAACACCTCCCAGCCAGTGTGGGTGATGGCTGTGCATGCACTGCAGCAGTGCTCAGGCAAAGGGCTGGACCCCCAGTTCTCCCCATCCAGTCTTTGTGTGTTTTGTTTCTCACTTGTAGTGTTTAACTCTTCCAGCGGTTTCTGTCAGTTACCTTACTTGATAAACAGCCTTGTATTCTTGCATACTTGAGCATAATTAGACAAATTCAGCATTTCACTTAAATGTTTCTATTTCATTAAACCATAGTGCTTTTTCAACTAATAGCACTAAATAAAAAGCCAAATTAAATCACAAGCTCTTATAGCTCAAGCAAAACTTGTAAGCATCATTTAGAATACAAGCAGAAAAATCTGGGCCAATAAATAGATCAACTTTCATGGTAGGCTAGACCAGAGAACTGCATGCTCAAATCTAGAACAGTCTGGCTAGTGGAAGATGAAAGCCTGTTACTTCGTGCTGCTGTTTAGCATCTGATGTGAAATGAGCTGTTGTCGGTTTACTTCTCTTCCTGGGCACCTACATCTAAAAAATTAAAATGAGCTTTGAAGATACAGAAGAGACAAACTACTGAACAACTTTCATTTCAATTCAGAGCCATATTGCTGCACCAGCTTGTATTGATTTTTAACTAGGTCTTTGGCTTTGCAAATAGGATTTACCTCATTTGACTACAAGAACTCCAGCAGCAACTTTATCTCTGATGTAAGGAATGGTTGTTTTAGTTAAGTGCCTAATCACATGGCAGAATGTTAGGGATTGATTGCTCTTTCCCATTCATATCCAGTATTCCATGGAGTCTGGATATTGCAGTATTCTGCTTTCTAGCTATAAATGATGAAATAAACATCGCATTTTTTGACGATAAGAATACATACCAAGCTTCCAGGGAAATGAGAGATAAGAGCTACAAAAAGTGAACAGCATGTTTGCTTCTCAGAGCGAATTTGATTGGAGATTAGATTTTGCCCATAGATGAGCTACAAAAAGTGAACAGCATGTTTGCTTCTCAGAGCGAATTTGATTGGAGATTAGATTTTGCCCATAGATGTGTTAGGAATATTTTAGAGATTTGATTCTTTTTCCACAAAATACATAAATAGAAATGGTTTTGTGAACTACTTTGTAGCCCAATGCAGGGGGGGAAAAAAATGACTTCTCTTTTGGTTTGTTTCAAATGCATAGTTTAAAAATCTGCAGTGGGTTTTGAAGTGAAGTGGGTTTTTTAGGCACATGAATTGAAAAACTTCCTGTATTCCTACACCTTTCACTTCTCATTTGAGCAGGAAGAAATTCTTTTCTGGTGGACTTCTTTTCACCAAAAAGTTTTAACTGTGCCTTAGCAAGCCTCAAGCATATCACATTATGAAGAATACCGTATTGTTTTCTTCCTGTCAGCATGACTTCGTACCGATGAAGCAGTATTTCTTCTCAACTGCAAGCTGCTTAATGCTGAGGTTATCAGTGAGCACTGAAGTGCTCACAAAGTGCTCAGCGCTGTTCAAGACAGAAGTCAAACGTCAAGAGCTTTACTCCACGGAAAGGTTAATAGTTTGTTACATGAAGACAGCATTTTTCTTGATGTTCTTCACGTTATCGGTAGTAGAAGATGCAGGGATTAGGACTGTGATGGGGTATTTTTAATCTATACAATTAACACTTCTAATGATTTACAGTGGACACCGTCCATGTTTCCAACTGGAATTATCACAGGTAATGATAGTAATGCAAGTAATTAAATGCATGAAGTGAAAATTCAGTTTACAGGGAGGGACCAGTTATCATCTGTTTGTGGTAGGATGTGATGTCAGTCAGGTAGTATGTTCAAAAGGCAGTTTTCATCATGAATCAGTGAGCTGTTAGGACCAGGCTTTTCTAGCAGTTTGGTTTTTATGACTTAAAGTTCTTCCTTCAGTTTCCCTCTTAGCTTCATTGAATGAAGTTTCTTCAATGTAATGAATTTGTACCTTTGTTGGACTTTGTCATTGCTGAGGCTACACTATAACCTCTTTGGGGATAGATTAGTGTCTGAGGTACAAATGCATCATGCTGTATATGGTGCTTCTGATCTAAAACTTAGCCAATGGTATGAGTTACCATCAGCAAGAGTATTTGGATTTGAGTCAGTCTGACTTATCTATAGGAAACATAAGTCCAGGAAGTGAAATAAGGACTTGTGAAGCCCTCGAAGGGAGAGATGCCACCCATTGAATTTGATCCATCTCTCTCCACTGGCTAGGTGCAGGGAAGCAACAGCAAAAGCTGTATGTTACTCCATGCTCGGACTGCTTCTTCAGTGTGTTGTGCTTGGATTGGTTGCTGATAGTCCAGGAAATTCCAGGGTGGAATTTCCATCACGAGGACCAATGCATCACACACGTTTCTGTAAATTCATGGTAAAGACCTTAACAGTCAAGAAACCCTATGTGCTGGTATCTTAAAGCAGCATCTCTTGTGTTGTGCAGTCATAGTCTCAGGATGGGAAGAAGTGGAAACATAGCCAGATAACTAGTCTAATTAGTCTGCTGCATTCCCTCTCTTCCTAAGCCTGTGGCTTTAGGGAGCAGCCCATCCTGTTGTGATGACTAGTGCTGGAAAGCAGTAGGATGGGCTTAGGGCTTCTGGTAGTTTCAGGCTCCTCTGCTGCTTGCTCTGTGCCAGCTGCTGCAGCTGCACCTCTTCAGAGCAGCTGTATCTTCCACCCCATTCAGAACTGGGGGGGAAATGGGTGGACTTGGTGTATGATGGGGGCACAGGGAAGAAGCATGAGAACTGCTGTTCCCATTATACACTAGGTTTTCATGCACGTAAATGACTTATTTTTCCCTTGACTACTGTAGCAAATGGTCTAGTTTTTGTTAGTGAAACAAAAGCAACCTTTTTATTGCTCTTTATATTTGGAAAGTGATGTATTGCGGGTTTCTGAGCTGGAGGTTTAGTAAGGAGTACAGGCATTAGCTTCCTTTCAAGCTCCTCTGGGCCTTTCTTGTTTGCTTTGTATGGCAAGGGTCTAGAGAGATTTCTTTTATTTCTTTCCCTGCCATTGTTTTTGGTACAAAGTTGGGGTTTTTTTTTCTTAATATTCAGACATTTTATCGCCTCACTCCTTTTAAAACTGAGTTTCTTTTTTTCTTCCATCACACAAAAGAATACTTTTAGCTGATTGAGTTCTATCCATTGCCAACTGTGGACTCTTTTGTCTTGTTAGTCCAGCATCCTTTATAAAATGAGGACCATTGAGCAAGTACTCAGAGGCTCCCTACTGAGCACAATTGTGCTTGAAAGGTGTGGTACTGTACCAGTGTAACATGGAAAGCTGCAGTTCAGGGGGCTTGAATGCATTGCAATTTCTACCTTTTGCTTTTTGAAAGAAGTGGGATTGTGCTGTGAGATAATAAATCCACCTATTTGTAGTTCGGTGAGGTTGTGACAAGTGGGGGAACAAAGAACCAGTTGAATGCACTTGCTGTTGTGTTGAAGCCTGCTAAAAGTTCCCATTGAAGTGGTTTCAGCGCAGTACAGTTAACAGGCAGTTTTCCATTTATGTACACAAACCTTCCAGAAGGACAGCTGTGTGGTTGGATTAATTTCTAGCGGCAAAGTGAATAAAAGATATTTTGAAGGGGGACTTGGGAATTCCTTTCTAAAAGGTTGAAAGCAGAACTTTCAAAGCTTTCCTTTCTTTGACCCTTCTCCTTCCCAGTACCTACTATACGATTTAAGGAACTGAAAATATTGTCCCCTGTATGGAGATACACAACAGGAAATGTGTTCTTTCTCAAAGCAGTGAGCTAGAATTAGGATTAAAATATCCTTTTAACACTTTTGACTTCAAAAATACACTGCTTTGATTAAGGGAATATGACAGAAATTCACACTTCTGAGTCAGAAAAAGGAGCTCAAATGTTTGTTTGTGAATAAGCTGTGAGCTGCATAGAAATGTTCTGAAAACAAATATTTTATAGCAATACTGTTCTCATAGGAAAGTGAAATTTTGAAATATAAAGCTTTTTGTCATGCAGTGTTACCAGTTTTTTTGATGCTAGTCATGTGCAGAATTGGATCTGGTAACAAAGGCTTTGGTGAATTCCTTCTGATGGAGCTATGGTCAACAGTTGTTTTGTTGTTTCTGAAAGTTGATCTTTGGCTGTAGGTCTTGGAGTTGCATAAATCAGCTCCTAAATTAGGTCTTGTGTGTGTCCAAGCAAAGTTAATTACCCCTTATAGATCATTCTAGCTGAAAGCTGTGACCATCTATTATAAGATAGGAAAGCTGTTTGAGCACAGCAAGAGTTGTGTGCAGTACAGGCATGACTAACTTCTGATCAGTAGTGAAGAGTTTCAATGCGGTATGGGCTGGGAGAATGCTGAGGCGCCAGTGATGGTGAAGCCCAATCCCATCCCAGAACTGCTGTCAGTCAGTCCGTGCTGTGACTAAACTCTAAAACCCAAGTGGTTTTGCTTTTTACCTTTGCCCAGACTTTTCCAAAGTAAACTTTAAATGTAGATTTGATGTAGGAATGTCCAAGGGACTGTATGAGCTTGCAGAGTGGCAGCGTGCTTGTCTGCAAAATGATCCATATATGACACTGCTCTTCAAGGGTCAGGCAGATCACCTCAGTTGGGGTTTCCTCATTCTCTTACCCAGTTATGTACAGGCAAGGCTTACTAATTGGGAGTTCTTCTAAATCTTTAAAGTTTTGTTTAAAAGCACCCAGAGATACTGGTAAGCTGCTCGTGTGGCTGCTGATGTGCATTGCTGAAATAGAAAGATTATCCAGTGCTTTAGAAGAGCATCTGGAATGTAGCACGCTGCAAGTGTTGCAATGTTCCTATTTCATCTGAATATATCAACAAATATAAAATACTTAAGAAGTGACAAATGGGGAGAGGAAGCTGAAAATGGGTGTGAAAGTTGGTCTTGTTCCCTGCGGATCTGCTTGTAATGAAATGATTGCCATGTGTATGAGAGACTGGAGTCACTTAACCAGTAAGATGATGAAAGCTCGCAGAGCTTTATTCTCTTGGTTCTTACCACCTCTGAGAGGAGCCGTGACCATTTCACCCTTCTCTCACTGTGTAGGGCAGAACTTGGAAGTTTCTCACTTGTTAATCTAAGTTCTGCTGTCTGTATAGATCTGTTTCTTAGATGCTACTTCTGGATTCTTGTCAAAGATCCCTTAGAGTTATGTGAGGAGTTTAGACAGTTTATCCCTTTATCTGAGGGACAGGGGTAGCACTTTTACTGAGGTTTTCTTTTCCTTTGTCTAAATAAAGGTGAGTTCCCCTCTGTTCTTAAAGTATTTTTCATTTAAAACAAAATTGCTCAAGTTCCTGAGCCCTGGTTCAAACAATAACCAAATATAAGACGATCTAAGCTGATTCTGGAGCACAATGCTTTCTAAGAAGCTTGGTTTTCCCTGTTTGAGGTTACCCAGATGTGCTGTTGCCTTGTGGACTCTGGCTGAGGTGATGCCTCAGGGCTCATTATCTGCATGCTTGGGAACTTTGGGACACTAATTGTTGACTGGGTTGCAGTGCAGCTGTCTGACCTAAATGCTGATGTTACCAAGTGCTGTGCTCTGGGTTTGCCAGAAAGCTAATAACATCAAACTGGGTGTCTGTAATTCCTCATTCAGTTGACTGAAGCTGGGGTTTTGGATCCTTCTGCATAAAAAAGGGGTCTGGTAGTTTTTGTCACTAGTGAGGAACTCCACAGGCAAAATACCTGTGCAAAACCAGATTGTGTAAGTACGTACGTACGTACTTTTCTTCATGCCCCTCATGTTTCCAGGATTACTTTGAACTTGTGGCATTCTGATTTTTGAGTGCATACTCAAACCACTTAAGAATTCCAGGAATTTGTTCTCCTCATGGTTAATATATTCATGTATCTTTTTTTAATTGCAGACTTTAAAAAATTCCAAAAGTCTTTGCTCCCTTGACTATGAAGATGATGATGATGACACACAAATGAAGACAATTGTGTCATCCCCATGTGACTCAAATGATCTTATGAACATCATCACCCCTGGTTCCAGCCCGATGAAAGAACAGCTGGATGAAGTAAGGCATCACGGGTCATGCCAAGGTAGCTTCAAAACAAGGGATTATAAGAAAGCAGCTGTAGTATGTGAAAGCGATGAGGACACAAGTGATTGTGAGAGCACCGAAGAAGGCATCTTTCCTCTAGACTGTGGAGACTTGGACCTAGAGCAGATTGAAAACAACTGAGACTTGGAAGTTGTGTGCTAGAATCAGAGATGTTCTAAATTAAAATGATAGAGGATTACCTTTGCCATGCATAATCCATGTCCCTGAATCTCTGTATTGCCTATCTTGGGCCTGTGTTAGAAGAAATGTTTCAGGTGGGGGAAAAACGTGAACCATTGTTACCTGTTTAGTCTGTTGATCAATATGTGGGTGACAACAAAAAAGAAAAAAGTAGGAGGTTAAATGTTATTTTGAACATTAAGGAATAATTTTGATTAAAAATTTCCTAACAGATATTTTGCATTTTTATGGCTTTTACAGTTCTGGAGAAAAAAGCATCTCTATTTTGAAATGAATTTTCAGAAGGGCATTCTATAAAACTAAATCTGTCTACAGTGATTCTGGTGCGGGTATATGTTGCTTTTGTTAAAGAGCTTAATGTGAACAGTGAATTGCATAATGAAATTGGTAATAAACCTTCAGATAGAACTCTTTAATATCTGGTTGACAACTGGTCCAAAATACTTAACTGCCATCTTTCAACAGTGTCTGGTTAAGAAAAAACCTTCATAACATGTACAAATGTTCTTTTCATACATTCAGGACTTTTTGATCAAAATATGGTAGTGACCTTAAAGGTTAACATTTTCCATTATTTTACTACTTGAATTGTTTTCTAGCCTGAAGCAATGCTAATTTAGGTGGGATAAAACTGCAAGTAGCTGCCCACCTACTTGGTCTTTGTTTTCTGTGGTTCAAAAGAATGTACAACAAGAGCACTTGAACTTTTAGACAGGGACTTTGTAATGATCAATTCCCCAGGAGGTGATCCCTTCAGCAATACTAGAAGGAAAATAGTCCTTGAATTAAATAAAATGACATTTTGCTTTGCACTTTTGTCTGCTTATGAATTTTACTAGTGGAAGATATGTAATCTGTGGCAGATTCTGTACTACGGTATTTGTGTGGAATTGGGTGGAGGGGGAGAGCAGATTTCTGGTCATCTAAAAAGCAAGTGACATCAGATTATTCTGGAGAGCTGGGGAATAGCCCAGGTCAGGTCCCGTAAGTCTCAGTGATTACATGCACTGCAGTAATCTCAAATGTAATACTGCATTCATTGCAGACTATTGCAACATATATGTACTTTGTTAGTTCAGCTACAATAAGGATTTCCCTGAACAAGGGGGAAATTAATCTTGAAATGGTTTTAAATTGGATAGGAATGGGGAAGCTTAGATTATGCCATTCCAGTGCATTGTGTTACCCTGCTTAAAGGAGCAAACTCCTACAGTAACTTGTGCCATAAAAGCAGAATACAGCAACATATTTTAAGTCAGCTAATGGAATGTGATTAAAATAAGACATAATTAAGAGGCATATGACAGAAGAGACATATGACAAAGGCTAAGCAAGGTATATGACACAGGCTCCAATCTTGTGATTCGGGGCAGCCTTTGATCATAAAGAGAATTGGCCTTTAATTACTGACCCAGCTTATGTCACTCAGTACCTATACCAGAAATTATAAGTTTGGGTAGCTAGTAAGGCACTCTAAACTTTTGTCTTGCTTTTGTGACTCCTATTTCATATACACCTAACAAGTAGCAATGGTCTGTGATAGCAGTACTGGTATATGTGTGCAGTAAGGTGCAGGAGCACTGGCCACATTTGTTGGGTTCTTGATATGTTCATATGTATATTGTGGGAGGGAAAGTGAAGCTGCTCATAACTGACAAAAATCACTCCCCTTTTTCTAGATGAGCAAATAAAGGAGTTACTCCTTGGAGCAAAGACTG
Organism: Psilopsiagon aurifrons; assembly: GCA_025447955.1. Taxonomy (NCBI): domain Eukaryota; kingdom Metazoa; phylum Chordata; class Aves; order Psittaciformes; family Psittacidae; genus Psilopsiagon; species Psilopsiagon aurifrons. Next base: position 10,153 of record JAOEHY010037486.1, on the reverse strand, counting down.
ATTCCTTCAGAAGCTCCTGTTAACAACAGTGCACATCTCACCCCACAAGTCTTTGCTCTGGTGTAGCACAGCGCATACAGATAGCGGCATACATGTCCACAAAGCTATTTGAAATAATCCTATGCAACTGAGGTTCCCTATTCTTGCTGCTGCTTCAAGAAGTAGCAAGTGTTGTACAGCTTTTTCTCCTCATGGGTATATGGGAAACATGCTATAGTACAGTGATCAGTCACTGTGGGTAATGGAAGAATGCAGCTCCCCCCCTGGACTGCAATTGCTAGTTGCAGAACTACATTTCTCTGTGTGTATTCTTCTTAATTAAGCAATAGAGGTAAGTAAAATTGAATCAGCTTTAATGCAGGATTGTAACAAAGGCCAGTAGTACATCTGGGATCACTTAAAAGCTAATTCACCTATTTGAAAGTACTCTAGTTAAGTATAATGGCATGGAATGAGAAAGCTAATGTGGCAATGTGTTTGACTCGTCCTCTTCCAAGGGAGGCAAGCTCCTGGAAGAAGTAAAAGAAGAAAGTGCCTCAGAGGGCATGAATAGAAGAAGATAATATGTGCTTTATCAAGGAAAACAAATGAACAGGAACTGGAGCTATTAAGAAGACAGCAGTAGAGCAAAAGGGAAGAGGAGAAGACCAGATAACCCATGGTTGAGTGGGAGGTGTCCCTGCCCATGGCAGGGGGGTTGGAACTAGATGATCTCAGGGTCCTTTCCAGCCCTAACTATTCTATGATTCTATATTCTAGTTCAGAAATGGAGTCTATCTGTGATCTCAGTGAACTGACTTGCCTAGCCTCAGAGATAAGGTTCTCCACTTACCTTTTGTAGGTGTGCTGGTTTCAGTCAACACAAAGCCACATTCCTACCCAGATGCTTAGGGTGCAAATGGGCCCAAGTGAAGGCACAAGTATATTTGCTTATGGGAACACAGGACTCAGTCTCCTGGTGAGCCAGCTGTTCAAACTCTAAATAGCCCTTTCATGGAAACAAACGGAAGGGAGTGGTTTTAGACAAGAACAAGTTTCATGGAAGTAGGAACTAGTAATTATCTAGTTTAGACTCTTATTAGTGGGTGACAGAAAATAAGTAGTTGAGCAGCTGTGTGGTAGCACTGGCAAAAGAAGAAATGCGCTGACAGGAACCTGTGCGCTTTGCCTACAGATGCTGACTACCCCTCATGAGAGCCAGGAGTGAAAGGAATTGCAGGTTAAAACTTACTTTGGATGGAGCAGGCTTTAGCTTTGCATCCCCTCTGCAAGCTCTGATGCATACTCCAAAAGAAATTCACAGATGGTGGATTTGGCACCTTTGCACTTGATCATAGGATAAAATCTGTGGTGGCTGTTGGGCAGATAGAGAAGGTGGTTTGCAGAAAAGGAAAGTGTGGTTTCAGAGATTGGATTGTATTTGGAAGTGGGGTGAGCTAGGCTATAAGCAGCTTTGCTCCAGGAGTGGTTTCCTTCCGCCTTGCACCCAGTGTCAGAATGGAAGAGCGTGCTGCGTGGGGTTGTGGGAGTTGTTCTAGGTCACTTTATCTTTCATATTTATTAGTGACCTGGTAATAAAATAGTACACATGTTAAATTTGCAGTCAACAGGAAGCTGGACAGATGTGGAAGATAAGATAGCATTAGAATTCAAAATAGTCTTGGTATCATGTAGAAGTGGTTGTGACAGGGAGGAGATGGAGGGGCAAGGCAAGATCCTTTCCGGCAAGGCACTAAATTTAGATAGGGTTAAACAACTGCACAGATTCGGAGTCCTGCCAACTAGTGAGCAGTATTTCAGATAAGGGACCTGGCAGCTTGTCCTGCTGGTGGTAGGGAAGCAGGCTTCAGGCTAAGGTTCACCAATGGTGATATGTTTGGCGAGACTCAAGATAATCTTGTGCTTTACATGAGCACCAAACACTTGAGATGCTGTACCTCAGGCTGAGGAAGTGCACATGTGAGGATGCACTGGAAGAACTGAGCTTAGAATCATATGGTAGGTAGAGTGGGCTTAAATTGCACCTGGGAGTGATAGCTTCTTCTGATGCTAATTATAATGATAGGGGATGACTGAGCAGATGTGTGAGGAGATGGCAGTAGCTCTTCCATGAATGGAGATAAGAGCAAGCATCTATGAAGAGCAACAGTTACATCTCAGCTTGCTTTAAGGCAGCAAAAATGGCTGTTCACAGTCCTTTCCCATCCCATTTTCCTTTGGATCTGTGTGACTTCCATCTCCAAGCAAACCTGAAAGTTTCAAGGTAAAATAACCGCTGGAGGAAGAGGGTATGAGAATAGTGTGCAAGGAAAGCTCTCTGGAGCAGAGGTGGGATCTTCCAGTGCATTGTTCATCTATGGATCCTATTCAGAGTTGATATTTGCTGGGATCTACACATCTGTATTGTAAGCTTTGGCTAAATCACCTTTCTGAATAACATGTATGTCTATTTGTCAGCATCCAAGTCCATTCTGATGGGGTGGTACCCAGTGAATTTGCATTTGCTTTCAGATTGCAGGTAAAGATGCTGATGAGCTACTGGTGTACGGCTCGGCTCTGCAGAGCCTCTGAAAGCACGTGGGTTTGTTGGTAAGCGCTCAGTGGTGGTTGGCAGATGCAGGAATGTTTTCTCTCAATCTGCTCACTGTGTTTATTTTGCAAACTGTTCACTGTTTGTTTTTACAAGTACTGGAGCATGGATCTGTGCATGTGCACTGGGCTCCCGCAGCAGGGCTCATCCTCTCAATGGAAAGCATCCAGTGCTGCTCAGCGCATCACCTGGGATGTGGGTGAAGCTCAACAGGGCTGGAAATGTGAGGTTGCAGCCCCGAAAGCCAGCCATTCCCTGGGCTGCATCGAAAGGACCATGACCTGCAGGTTGAGGGAGGTGATTCACTCCTGTGAGACCCCAGCTGCAGTCCTGTGTCCAGCTCTGGGACCCCCAACACACCAGGGACTTGGACCTGATTCAGCAAGTCCAGAGGAGGCTAGGAAGATGCTCCGAGTGCTGGAGCAGCTCTCCTAAGAGGCTGATGAGAGTTGGGCTTGTTCAGTGTGAAGAGAAGACTCCAGAGAGACCTTAGAGCAGCTCCCAGTGCCTAAAGGCGACTACAGGAAATCTAGAGAGGGACATTTTACAAGGTCATGTAGGGACAGGACAAGAAAGAATGACTTTAACCTGAAGGAGGGGAGATTGGGATTAGATACAAGGAAGAAATTCTTCCCTGTGAGGGTGCTGGCATAGGGTGCCCAGAGAAACTGTGGCTGCCCCATCCCTGGCAGTGTTCAAGGCCAGGTTGAACAGAGCTTGGAGCAACCTGCTCTAGTGGAAGGTGTCTCTGCCCATGGTAGGGGGTTGGAACTGGATAAGCTTTAAGGTCCCTTCCAACTCAAACCTGTCTGTTTGATGTTCCATTCAAGGCCTTGTCCTTAGAAGAGGTGAGCTGGCTGGGTTGGTGGCACGTGTTCTGTGTGCACCCTGCAAACGACCTGGTCCAGAAGCTGTGGGCTGCCACTTCCATCAGACCTCTGTACCTTTTCCTCAGCATTATAAAGGGATGAGCATGAAATAGTTGGGATCTGGGACCCTGTTGCTATGGCTGCTTTGCTTGGACCCCTTGGTGGAGCTTGTTGGTTGTTTAACACACACAAAATACAGTTTTATTGGAGCACTGCTGCTGTATGCTTAGCAGCCCATTCTGGTGTGTTTTCAAAGTCAGTTTTGACATCAGTTGTTTTTGAGTTTGTGTGTAGCTAATGTCATCCAAGTTGCTGCTCCCACCACCATCTGGTCAGCAAAACAGTCAGTGGTATGCTTAGGATTGGTTGCTACTAGGGGAGAATGAGAGGGCTTTCACTACCTGCAGCTTAATGGGCCCACTGGCAGTATTGCTTTTATGTTTTCTTTTGCTTACGGATCTATGCTGTGAGTGACTTGAGCCAAGGATGTGTTGTATGAACTCTAGAGACAAGTTTGGGGCTTCCTTAGAGCAGCACGTTTTCATGAAGCAAAGTTCCCTCAAACCATTGCTCTTCAGGAATAGAATGTGATTTTAGCCCAGAAGCAGGAAAGGACTGAGGGTGCAAGTCCTGTTTGTGCGTGCACAAAGCTATCTGGACCTTGAACTTCTGAAGACTTGTGTGTCTTGCATGGCAAGAGCTGTGCAGAGTGGTAGCCAGGGCCCAGGGCTGGGCTGAAGCAAGGTCAGGATGCCCCACTGACCTTTTATGAAAGGCATCCACCCCTTCCCTCTTCCCTACCTGTTTGCAGAGCTTTGTCAGCCACACAGTGCTGAAAGGCAGCAGGAGTGACCCCTGCGAAAGAAGAGGGCAGGGAGGAGCACGGAGTGCTGCAGTAGGAGATCATGCAAGAGCAGGGGCACCTGCAAGAGCAGCAGTAAACCAGGGACGCTGCAGGTTTCACTTTACCCCATCAGCTGTGCCCTGCTGTGGGCCTGCTGCCTCCCTGTCACTCATTGCTGAGATGTCAGTTGAGTTCCTCAACCTTTGCCAAACTCACATCAGTGCCTGGGAGCGCTTCCCTTTGAATCCAATGGCTAAAGCTCCCGGGAGCTGCACGCTGGGTGGATGCATCACACTTGTGTGGTTGCAAGCATATGGCTCCTGTAAAAGCTGCTCCTGGAAAACACACCATGTGTCTTCGCTGCCATCAAAACCCCAGTGCGCAGTGCTATGGGTGGCCCTAAGGTGTGGGATGCAGGGATGCTCTGCACTACGTGCAGCCAGGGTACCAATCGCATAGAATCCCTCCATCCTTCTTTTGGGAAGAGGTAGGAGTGGGTCTGGAAAAGTATAATCAGCAATTCATCTGGCTGAAGGCTGAGCAATTTCAGGGGTTGGGACTTCAGTGTTGAAATCCACCTCTGCAAGCTTTGAACTGCAATTAGTCATGTCAACTGTTGGGCTCCTGAATGTTTAGAGCAGGAGGAATCAGAAAGGACTGACAGGCTGTGGGAGTTCATGGGGGGCTGAGGGGAAGCTGCTTGTCATGCTGAGATGTTTGTGAGAGAGGAAGGGTGTCTTGGATGGGGAGGTTGGTAAATGGGTTTCTAAAGCCAAAGGAAAATCATGGATAAAATGAATGGAAAAGAGCTGCCCTCCAAGATGCTGAGCCAGGTTTGAGCAGTGAAACCCATGGAGGAATTCACTGCCCCTGGCAGCAATGTTGGCTGTGTGTGGCAACACTTGTAGGTGTGAGGCGAACATTATTCTCCCATAGTCTTCCTATACTAAATGCTTGAGTGACCTGATGTCTTTCAGATATGTCCAGCTGGGGAGCGACCCAACAAGGTGGCATAAACCATGAAGAAAAATCTCTTCGTCATCTGCAGGGAGGAGATGGGTTTTCCCCAGAAGGACCCTTTGTGGCTTGTCAGGTGTTTGAAACCTGACTCATTCTCCATTTCTCACTCTTTCACCAGGACATCGGTGTTTCTATTGGTGTTAATTCTGCAAATAGCTTTTACCATCTAATTTTAATGCCTTTTACAAGTAGCCCATCTAAAGACGTAGCTGATTCCCACGGAGATAGTCCAGGCTACTGGGAAAATAATGTGCTTTCCTAGGATGTCTTTACTGTCTGGTAGATTGGTGAATGTTTTTAGTAAGATGTACTTAGAATCACAATTGCTTCTCTTTTTTAACTTCTCTCCTTTGTAAGTGAAATGGAAGGTCTGATTAGCGGAGCAATCAGCATTTCCCTAATGAGGTTAAGCGAATAGATGAAGGAAATTCATCACCATAATATGTCCTGTCCCCGTGCAGCAACCTGTGCTTTCCAGGCTGGGGGCAGTTTAGCCTCCTGGACACCATTTTGCTGCAGCAGGGATAGAAATATCCATTTTCTTCTGGGGATGCCAGGATGCTTCTGGGCTGTGGACAGCAAGGGAATACCTCCTTTGAGAAGCTGTGCTCTCCTGATTACAGCTGCTTAGACTCTACAGTGCCAATACACACAATTCCCACTGCTTTCTTGTACACTTTGGGATCTGTCTTGGGATTGCACCTTAACACTGAAGAGACCCTGCAGTGGCTCTGGGGGCCAACAAAAGATGCTCTGGTCTCCCTCCTGCATTGCCCCTCCGCTCCCTGGTGAGCTGGTCCTCAGGGCTTGTAACCCCAGGCGTGTTCTCTTGCCTGGTTTTCCCAGCAGGACCCATGTGCTGAAGCACCCTCGGCTGCAGCTTCATTCTATAACTGTAGCACAGTGCATCCCAAGCGGATTTTCTGTGCTGTTTTGCAGCCTGGTTCGTTGCTCTTTAGCTCTCTCTCTCTGGGAGGTCTGTCAGGGTCTGTCTCCTTTATGCCTGCTCAGCCTCAGCCAGGCACTGATTTCGGTTGAAGCAGTTTAATGAACGCTGGCCTCATTGTGCCGCATTGTTTTGGTGGGTGTCTGCACGTCTCATACGAGCTCCAATTAGGAGAAGTGGTGAGGGAGAGAAGAGAGGGGAAGAAAGGGAGTAAATAGAGGCAAAACGATTCGGCTTTCAGCCAGTGTGCAGCCTGTTCATCAGACAGATGGAGCCGCGCAGTGGATGGCTCTGCTGCAGCCCGGCCCCCGAGCAGGTGGGTATTTTGGAAGCGATGAGCAGTTTGCCCCTCTAATTTGCGGCCACGCAGCTTACACCGGACATATGTCGATTACAACTCGGCTCCTGCTGTTGTAGGAATAGGAGCACGTTCACCCTTTGGGAAAAGAAATCGCTGGGATAAAAACAAAGGGAAAAAGTTACAGACACTTGTTGCGTTGGGGTGGGGAGGGCAAATGAGGGTTCAGAAGCACCCTGTCACGATTTCACTTAAGTGCTAATTGCTGAGTGCCTTTCATTAAGAGGCCATCGTGGTTGTCCCATTTTGAACGTATATGCAGATGGGCAGATGGCCCTTTGCCGTAGTACAGGCAGGCGCAGCTAGTGTTACAGATGGATTATTGTGTTGATTCGTTGCTAAAAGAAAAACTTATCTCGCAATAGAGCACTCCTTTGAGCATGATTCCTTCTTGAGCTTATGTTTCTCCTCGGCATTGCCAGCTTTTACTCCATGAAATGAAGTTTTCAGTCAGCAAGGCTAGTGTTTCCCCTTCTGTGCTGCAAGAAGAGGGAAAAAAAGAGTTTAAGAGCCTGTGTAAGAGTAAAGTGGCCCTTTGGGGTCTGTATAACTTCAACTGCTGCTGTTGGCAGGGAGAGCACCTTTGGTAAGTGGTATTAAATCTTTATCTAACCCGTGATGAGCTGTGGTTGTTCCTAGGCCGAGTCTTCCACCATCACTGGGTTAGGAGGAAGATCTGGGGCGGACACATTGTGCTGTCCTCTTGAAGAGGAATCAGTTTGAATCTCAAGGTCACTTGCCCAGGAGATGGTATTTTAGCCTCAAGCCACCACCATAGCCATTGGGTTGGTAGACACAGGTCAAAATGTCTGCTCCACCACTATCGTGGGATGCACATGGTCCTTCCACAGTGAATACTGAGAAGATGCGCTTGTGAAGACTGCATGGTATCTTGCCTAGTTGCTTTAAAGGATACCTTGGTGCAGTGTGGGGTTACCTGAGGCCTGTCCTGTCCCAGGCCCAAGAGGAACAAGGGGACGAAGGAGGCAGATGGTCAGATTATGGCAGACCATGGCTGCCCTTGGGCTTGTGCCAAAACTGGCTTCTGGCTACTCCCATGGTGATCTTCCTGGGCTATGTATTTTGTCACAGTCTTGTCAAAGGTAGTTCTTTTCCCTGGGTCATCCACCACAGGACACAGGAGTAGTGGGGAGAAGAGGGTCAAGTAACAGCCCCTAGCATCACTTGTCACCAGCTACATTGCAGTTGTGACAAAAATCACTCTCTTGGTTCACCCTGTTTTACACAGAGGAAAAAGAAAGAGAGGAGGGAAAATAAAACTGCATTTTTCTGCTTGACCCTGATATCTTGATGCTGAATTTGTATCCACTACAGAAACTCATTTCCTGCTCCTTATCATCTGCCCAGCCTTTGTAGCTTGCTGTTGTCACCCTGAGCAGAGTTCCACCAGGGGTCTGGCCAACAAGAGAAGAGCAAACAAAAGATGAACTTGAAGATACGAAATCTGGAGCTGCACCTGCTGCAGACAAGGTTATTCTAAAGCTGGATGGCACTGAATGCTTTAATAATGAAGCAGCAGCTGTAGCAGGTCCCAACAGTAAGAGCAGAAATTGGACAGAGCCTTGGGTGACATGGTCTAGTGCAAGGCTTCCCTGCCTATGGGAGGGAGTTGGAGCAAGATGATCTGAAGGTCCTTTCCAACCCAAACCATTCTATGATTAATGGCACTTCTCCAAATAAAGGGGGAAGTTGTGTTCTAAATGTTGAAAATGAACCTCAAGTGATAGCTTTGATTTGCCAGCTTCTACTTGGGCAGACATTCCTTCCACCCAAGGAATTCTGTGTTTCAGATGTGTCTGGACAGTCATCAGACATCTGCATGTCTGTTTCACGGCTTGTCCCAGTGATATCTGCCCGAGGTTTGGGTCCAAACAGTCCCCCCAGTACCTGTGGATGGGGCCTGATGGTGCTCTATAGTGATGGGAGCTGTTGGGGGCACAAAGATGCAACTAAAGCCTGCAGATAAGGGAGATCTCCAACAAATAATCAGAACACCTATCTGTGGTTGCAGATCAGAAAATCATGGAAGCCAGCAGGATTTAGGATAGGCACACATTTAAAATACTGGGAAAAAAAGGTTGCATAACATATAGTAATGTTACACAACACAAGGAAAGGGGTACTGTCCTTAAACCAGAAAATTACCTTTTGGTTTTAGTTTCCAAATGCCATCGACTGAGAGGACGCAACATTTGACCTATCTGTAAAACAGGGGAGTTGATATTTACCGATGTCCCCAGGATGTGAGTTGTGAATTAATGTCTGCAAGGCAGTCGCAGGACTTGGATGAGTGGCTTTGCAGGTACAAAGATACGCAGTAGAGACCCCTTACTATCAGAAAACATAGAATCATAGAATAGTTTGGGTTGGAAAGGGCCTTAAGATCATCCAATTCCACCCCCCTGCCATGGGCAGGAACACCTCACATTAAACCGTGCCACCCAAGGCTCTGTCCAACCTGGCCTTGAACACTGCCAGGGATGAAGCATTCACAGCTTCCCTGGGCAACCCATTCCAGTGCCTCACCACCCTCACAGTAAAGAATTTCTTCCTCATAACCAGTCTAAACTTCCCCTGTAAGTTTGAACCCATTACCCCTTCTCCTGTCACTACAGTCCCTAATGAGGAGTCCCTCCCCAGCATCCTTACAGGCCCCTTCAGATACTGGAAGGCTTCTATGATGCAGCAGTGGGTGCCTGCACATGTCTGTGCACAGCCACACATCCTCACAAACAGCTCTCCTAAAAGAATGCTGTGATTTCAAGTGTGCATGAAACAATTCATTGTTAGTTAACCTTACCCTAAAACGCCTTATGCCTAGAAGGCTGTGGTCACGCTATGGATGCATTTGTCTTATTCAAAGAAGGACATTATTTCTGTATTGAACATACAAGGCCAGGCTGGATGCCTGGCATGGATCCTTCTGGCCTTGGTTTCAGTGGATCTGTGCATTCTAACGTACCTGCTTCAATATTCCAGCTATATCTAACAACACTAACTTCTGTGGTCCCCACCTCCTCCAGCTGCCTGATGCCACCAGTGTGATGTTACATCCCATGCTCCATTGGAGGATGTAAAGAACAGTGACTGTTGGCATGGAAAGCTGTCTGAAGCAAGGCTTGATAGAAGGTCTCTGCTGTCACTTTCATGACCTGATTTTTTCCAAAGAGCCTCTAAGTTCTGGGGGAAGAAAACAGGCTGTTATTTGCCTTGCCTATAAATGGGATTTGAACTAATCTTTGAAAATCTGGCCCAAATATTTCTCCTTCAACTAAAAAAAGGAAAAATTCTAGTTCCTAGGGTTATAATTGTCAAGGAAATTCTGGTGTCTTTGTTATCCGATGCATAACCCCTGAGACTTTCCATGTCTCTATTTTGTGGAGAGGCAGTTTCTTCCTATATGGCTGTCCTGGGTTCAGCAGTAGCAATCATTTTTCTCCTTCTTAGTAGTTGGTGCAGCACTGTGTTTTTGACTTGTGGCCTGAGAACAGCGCTGATAACACCA
>JAOEHY010037485.1:20868-33372 GCA_025447955.1 Psilopsiagon aurifrons | reverse complement strand
ATGGTTAAACTTCATCAGGTTGGCATCAGCCCACCTCACAAGCGTGTCAAGTTCCCTCTGGATGGCATTCCTTCCCTACAGCGTATCGACCAAACAACAGCTTGGTGTCATTGACAAACTTGCAGTCTGTCAATGTTATGTCTTGCACTTTTAATGAATAAATATTCTCTCAACCTCTTCAGTCCTACATTTTGAACTTTATCAATATTTACTTACACCACAAAATTACTAAGGACGCAGACTCTTCAATATTCCAATATGACTATAAAGAAGAAAAAAAATCCTTTTCTTGTCCCAAAACTAAATAAGAAGAGCATTGTAAGAAATTCCTCCATTCATTTTTGCAATTTCTCTTAAACTTAGTTTGTTGATTACAAGTTCTAAAAGGTACAGTCTACTTCCAGGTTGATATAAAAACACAATGCTTCTGGCAGTTACCAGCATCCTATTGCTTATTTTCACTAAGTCACCAAAACTCTGTTGTTTTAGTGTATTACATGTACATGGCATTAATACTTCAAGTCATACAAAAGATCTCAATATTTTCATTAAAAAATATCAGTCCACCAAATGTCAATACCCAATTCATGTTAAAAGGAAAGAAGGAAACTAGAGTGCATTCAGAAGTTAACTAGCTGTCAGGCAACTTTAACAACAAAAGTGAAAAAGAACAATGTCTTATCTACCCCGGGTATGCTGGCAATTACCTAAAAATATTCATACTTCCTGCAAAATTCTTTCTCTGAAGTACATAAATAAAGCCTCAACATCTGTGCAGAAAGGTACATGAACAAACACGAAAAGTAAATTAAGTAATTAGAATTCTTAAGGGAAGAAAGTTGAGGAAAATGGCACAGAACTATTTATCAGAACTTTCCCCCCCTTGCTCCATAATACCAGTTAAAAGCTTAGTGCAATTTATTAGAGTTCGGGTGACTTCCCAAGCCTGTACTCATTGTATCTAGGATAGGCAACAGCTGGAGGAGTCTGCTCAGCTTTTGCCTGACAGAAATCTTTCATGCACGTATCTGTGCAATCACATCTGCTCAGAATGTTCTGAAACAAAGGAAAAGTTACACAACCCAGTCTGACCTGCAATCTGAGAGTTCAAAGATAAACAGCACTTTTCAGCATAAATCAGTCAACCATACAATGCATTTGATTTTTTTTCTCCATTAATCAACTGCCTGAACTTTCATATTGCTATGCTGGGAAAAAGGGATATAATTTGCTCACAACTATTTCAGAAAGTACATTCATTTTGATGGAAACGTGCAATATTCCACTGCTTGTGGGAGTGCTCCAATACATAGCTTGAATAGGATTCATCAGTGTCCATTGTTGTTATCTACATTTCAGCTATACTTCAATATAGTCAATGAAGATCTAGTCAATAAGATGAAATTTATCTTGCCTGAAAGTATGCATCTAAAATTCAGTCAGATTAATCCTGACTCAAAATACTAAAAATACTCATTGAATATAGAGGACATGCCATGTTACCTACAAAACCTCAGACATCTAGATTAGATTAAGCGCACGTTCTAGTTCTTTAACACTTCCATTCATAAGCCAGTCTACTCCCCGTTCTTATGCTTTTTACAAGTTTCCTTTCAGCCAACTATTTTTTTTTTTCAACTGGGAAATATTTATAAAACTTGGACCATAAACAGGTCATCCTGAACCTTTTCTCTCCTTCCAACCTGACACAGATGTAGAGAACTAGGTAGGCAAAGAAAAGAATATCCTCTACAACCTGCTAAAACTTTTCATTAGCTAAATGCTAATGAAAAAGCTTGTTTTCTTTCTAGCCCTCTGCAGTGGCAGCACAGCTATCTTCAGCTATGGGCTGAAACAAATAAAATAGGGGCAGATTCCTCTATCCCTTTCCAGAATGCAGTGATGCAGCAATCCTGAAGCCTGAAGAGCAGGCTGCCACAACCAGGCAAACAGTCTGAAGCCAGACTGGAATGCAGATTTGAAAGCTGAGGGCTGGGCTACATACATCTCTGTCAGCATCCAGCTAGGCACCAAAAACTAGTCTACAACTTCCATAGAACACCACCACCCCAAAAAAAAAAAAGCCAAACCCCAACAACTATTTCAAAAGACAGTAATAATACTGAAATGATGATTATGGTAAATAACAAAAAAAAAAAAAAAATCAAACACCCCAAAGTGAAGAGATGCCAGCATTATGGAATCTCAACCTTGCTTATCTGTGGCTACCACAATGAAGGCAGAATATAATTGGATACTTGTACTCCTCACACAGCACCTCTGACTATACACAAAATATGTTTCCCTACAGTTTCACAGGTTCCTAGGGTTTACTGGGCCAGATGATTTTGCTGGGTCATTATTAAACCTTAAACTCCCCAAGTATTTCCAAATCACTAAGTGCAACCCATTCTCTAATGCGTATTTTTTAAAAACACATCTACTTTATTAAAGTATCTTAGCACCCAGTATTTATTCCCACTCTGAAGGGATTTAGGCATCTAATACCTAGTAATACTTAAAGATTGGTGTTGCTGAAATGAATAGGTGGGTTTGCCATTTCCTCATGCAATATTTACATGACATTTTTCTACACCTTCACCTGTTCTTCTGCAGCCTTTTAAACTATCAACATCCATCACTAAGAACTCTTCAGTATCGATTTCACAGATTAAAACCAAGTCTTTTAGCCTTTCTGCTGAAATGCTGACTTTCAGTCTTCCCTGCACTATTTCACAGCCAGAAACTGAACTGATCTCTGTCAAACTGGGAGCTCAGGGAGTTACTTTTTCTGCTCTGAGTCCTTCAGCCCTCTCTAGTCAGTATTTTCCCCAGCCAAGGATCCAGGAGGTTTCTGAAAATACGGTACGCACTTCTTGCTCTAGGTGTATCAATTTTACTTTGGTTAGACAAAATCATACTTTGCCTCCATAAACCCATATTACAAACCAGTCCAGATTATTCTCAGGACTATTCTGTTCCACCACTCTAAAAATCAAGTTATCAACTGCAACTTTCATGTGCAATGATGTTGAAACAGGCTACTATGCAAAATATAAAGCACCAGTGTTTCCTAAAGCAGAGATGTTTCAAGACAAACAAGTCAATAATGATCCTCGTTATCTCTTTTTGCAGTGTGACCACCCACAGTTCTTTAATCAAGTTGATGCATTTTTCTTCATATTTTTATTGCTAAAACGGGATGCTAAACTTCTGTTTAGAATTTCTCTACAGACTCTTTCATATGCCTCATCAAAGCCTGGCTGTTTACTACCCTCATCTCTACCAAAAAACTTTAAGATACTTTACAGGGTATGCAAAACACAGATGAATTAAAGATGAGGTACACAGGAAGTGCTATTCAGTACACTTCAATGGAAAAATATGTCCTATCAAGCAAATCTTGCTACTTTTTTAATTATTACTATAAGCACTCAACTGCTACCCCGTACAACTCTTCTTTGCTTATGTGTTCAGCTGTGATGGTGAAGGGACACATGAAAAACACTGAAGATACTTTACCTTTGAGGGGGTAAAAAATAAAAAAGGCATTATATTGTGAGTTAATCTGAAGGCTGATTGATAGAGTTGAAATTGTGTTGTGATTTGGAGTGTTAGCAGTCAATCCAGAGGAGGAGGTAGAAACACTAAAAGAATTAAAAACCCCACAGCTTTAGGTCTTCAATACAGTACAGTCAAACTAACAGCATTTTCATTTAATCATTTTTATAGCAGGATAACGATGCAAACGATGCAAAAAGATGCAAAGAACAAGCCAGTGTAGAGGCAGGTGCTGCTAGGACCCACCAGTGCTCAATACATGCTGGTGGCATGAGCAGCACCCTTCGTACCACAGACACATGCCTTGCTGTAGCCCAGGACTAGCGCTAGCTCCAGGTGCACAATAACCCCTGCCTCCACACTGTCAAACAGCAACTTAGCTCTGCAAAGGCCTAAAGGTAAAAAAAAAATAGCAATAAAAAAGGACATGAGGAAAAAAAACCCCACTGTTACAGCATTTCCACTACAGTATCTAACAATGTATGTGACTAAAAGTGGTCACAGTTAATGAATCATTAAATATCTACACATTAAAAAAAAAAGTATCTGCACCAGATTTTGGACATGCATGCAATACAATGTAACTTTAATATAATCGCGCTGTGATATAGTTTTAAGAAGTATGCCCAGTTGAAACAATACCACAAGAGATGTACATGCAGTTCATTACTCTGTATTAACGATAGTGCATATGTCTTTGTGAATCCCTACTTTTATTCTGGATGTATCCTGCATTCATTTATACTTCAAAAGTAATATTTTTATAGCAGATTTTCAAAGAAAGTTTAGTTTTACCCATGAAGAACCCCTGAGCCAAACTCCAGAAGAGAAATGCGGAAGAAAATAAGTAAACCTATTACAATTGTCAAGAGGGAACAGTGAACCACATCATTTAAGATTCATTTAACATCTTAACTAGTAATTATGTTGTAATGGAAGAATCAGTTTCATAAATAAGCTAAGGCAAGCAAGCAATACTTCTAAAGTAAAAGACCTGTCAAACACTTGGTTTGGGTATTTTTAACAAATGAAGACTTACATTCTGTGTTCATGAAGAAGGACAAAAGCAACAAAGAATGTCCCATTAGATAGGGAAGAAATATATATGAAACATAACAAAGCAAGAAGTGCACCTGTACTGAAAAAAAAAAACCCAAAACTAACAACTGTTTGCACCCTCCCACCAATCCCACTCTCCAAAACAGAGAAAACCACAACCCTATTTTTCCTAGAGTAATAAGATAAAATTATTAGATTTTAAAAGGATGGGGTTTGGAATGTCTCTGTAATGTATATAGAAGGCTTTGTAATTAAAAGTTTAGCCTTAAACAAGTTTATGGGAGTAATGCCTGTGCTTGATATTAACATTTTTCATTGAAAGACTGCATTTTAGTTGATTATTACTAATTTAATATAGCTATTCTACAACCAAATTTATTCCTCAGGATGATTACTTTGAGGTAATGATTTAGAGTTTGTTTTGCCTGAATTCTTTTTATGGAGGAGTGAATAACAAGAAGTTAGTCCAAATAAAAACAAACAAAAACCAAACCCCAATAATAAAAAAAACAACACAACATGCAGAATTTTAAAAGAAAATTACAACCGCCAATTAATTCCCTAAGAAAGACTATTAGGATATTCTTTCAAGCCAGAAGAGTTTGAAGTTTGGCAAGTAGAGACTGTCTTGTACCAGAAATATAACTCTTGACCTACTCAAAAAAAGGAAAGAACACTCAGAATTATAATAAGTTTAAGAATCACAAGTCATGCATCTCCCAGCAGAGTCAGTAATTGGAGAGCACTGATCAAAGATTTCATTACACCAATTACACTCTGCCATGTGTGCCAGTCTAATTACTCAGGTGTGATCCTGCCAGCATGAGAAGCATCACTGTGACAGCGAAGCACACATCTTGCTGACAACCACATTTCTCACTACAAGGCAGACCCAAAGCAGCTGCCCTGTGTTCCAACACTGTCTCCATAAAAGCACTTGATGGCAGGGAGTGGAAATAAATTGACAGACAAGAATCTAATATTCTAAGGAATGTAAAGAATCAGAAAACAACTTAGAAAAGAGATAGGCTTGAGGATAGGATGGAGAAGAAATACACTGAGTGATACTGGCACTCATAGTTCAGGACTGACTCAAGCTGTATCCTACCTAAAATTACCTGGTATGAACTGCAAAAAGACAATTTGTCATATGCCATCAGAGCACACCTTCCGAGTGTTCCACTATTGTAATCTGACATTTTATCACTAAAAGACTTTTTTAAACATCATTTAAACTACTATGTATTTTCTTCAAACATTTAATTCATTTAAAACATGTATGAGGTTGTAGTCTCTTATACATTTCTTCTAATAGCATCCCAGCTTATGCTCCATTATTTCAAAAGTAAGAAATCTCCTTTCAGATGTCCACTGAATTCTATATATTTATGACCTTATCATTGTGTCTATACTGCTAATTACACCTGAATTTTACACTTTGTTACTAAATGAAAACAGTTCTACTTAGTAGCCCAAATATTACACCACAGGAAAAATCTGAGAAGCCTGGTGTATTGGAAGCTATCCCAGAATGTACCATATTAGTTTTAAAAAGACAAATGAAGTTCAGTTTTAAAAGCCCGTCATTTTGAAAACAAAAGTCTTCAATTCCCTAATCAGAGATTTCTGAACACATTACACATGCAGGTTTTGTTTCCCTTGCTGACTACACAATGCACTATGTCCTTGGATTCTGTCCTCAGTTTCATTCAGGATGCTCTACACAAAGCTATACAGAGGAATGCTGGACATAATCCGAAGACAAAGCCATTTTCCTGAGGACTTTTTTTCCATAATGGTCTGCCTGGTCATGCAGCTGCGAGCTAGGATTTCAATACATTGTTTTATACTATATAGGGAAGCTTGCTTAATAACGGGGAAAAGCATTAAATTATCCTACCCAAGTAAAATGAACAAAGAGAATTCAGAATTTTTAAAAATAATGAAGGATTTTTTTTTATTTTTTTTTTCTCCTCATCCAATTTTAGAGGCAGAATTGCTGAAGAAGTGGTCTTTCCATGAGACAATTCCACAGTTTAATTTGGGATAGCTTGAATTTGTTTTATTCTTAGTAGGTATCTGTTACATAACTTTTCTCCACTGCCTTTAATTACCCCATTAAGCAAGTTGGTATTTGCATTTGCACTTACAGCAGGTGCACTAGAGCTGCAGGGCACAAAACTATAAAACCAAGAACAAAAATTAATAAAGCATAATCTTTTGCATTTAGTAAGTTCCCTTTCTTTTTAATGGAAACATTTGTATTAGTAGATACTATTTCAGTATCATAAGGTAATAAATCACGTAAACCTTGTGTTATTCAAGCTGACTGAGCTGCCAGATCGAAGTATCATCACTCATTAGCAGCACAACTTGCCCTTAAGCTTTTCTCATTTTACGGCATTTCTGAGGAGTCACTTTCTATCCAAAATGTCATTCAAAACATAGAGAGTGGTGCAAATGCAAAGAATCAGAAATCATTCTTCATTCTTGCTCTAAACTTTTTCCATAGGAAATAAGTTACAAATTTATTTTACTGTGTTGTACATCATAAACTAGTCCAGACACACTCTGGAGAAGACAAAGATGTCAATTAATTAACAAGTTTGCAAGTCATCACACATTCTTAGAAACACCTGAGCTTCAAGACTTCATTTTCCATCCCAAGAGTCTGCAATACCACCATCACAGATTGGAAAAATTATTGTTACTCAATATGTCAACATGTTCTCTAAATAGTATGCATACAAAAAGAGTAAGAAACAGAGAAATAAGAAGCATCAATTTATTCATTAAGAGCCATTGCTACCTAAAAGGCAATTCCAGACTGCTTGTTGCTGCATCAACTAGTGCCAGGAGTGTGGAAGATCATTTCCATATGTAAAAGGATATCATCCATTAGAAGACTGATCTCTTATGTGTACACATGAAAGCCGAAATGGACCAGGTTAAATTTTGCCCCCTCCCTTGATTTCAAAAGTCCTATTTTCATAGCTGATATTAAATGTACAATTTATGTAAATGTATTATCCATGAAAATCTCACTGTAATACCTTCTTAGATCTGGCTGGAACAACCCTACCAGGCTATCTGCCACCTCCATTAAGACCTTCCTCCTTTTAGTGAAAATCATTCCAACTGAGATCTTTTCTTATCATGTCTATTTTTCACTTTGGAGCAAAGATAAGGCACCTATCAGAAAATAGACAAATCGCTGTTTTAGAAGCATAAGAAGTGCACTGCAGCATGGACTAATGGTCTATACCAGGTTTGGTGCCAGAATTCAGGCATTAGCTCACATTTGGCAGTACTTAATATCCTAAAAGTACCCCTCTTACCCAATGCAAGTGTGCATATAGCAAGAAAGCTCTTAAGGGATGTAAGATCAGTAAACATATTACAGTAGCCGTATACCTTTAATAATACAGTTTTCTGTGTGAGCCTTTTACAACAGGCCAGAGTATAGGCCTAAGATACCCTCTTTCAAGTGTTTACTATTACACCACTTTTAGCGAGCTCTTTGAGTGCACTGCTCTTGCAATCGTGAGGACAAAGGAAATGTGTGACTCAGCACAAGCAACACATTTATACACACCCACATAAAAGGTTTAGTGGAGCTGCATATCACATACATGTCACACCGATAAGAAGGAAATGAAATTATCATGCAACTTTTATAACCCTTAATCTGGCTTTCCATTTCTGTTCAATAACCTATTAAGCAATATCAAGGAGTTTGGGCACAGCTGCCAATTCCTCCCAGTTGGCTGAGAAATATTTCTTCCTTTCTTTCTGAAGAAAATAAACATTAGTTCCCATAAAGAAGCACATGCCAGTGGTTAATTAGGAAGCATTTTACAAGAAGAACTAAAAATTGTCATCAACACAGCAGGCAAATACTGACATTTTTATGAGCACAGCCATGCCACAGTTTAATTTCCAGTTCCAGAGCTCTTGAGGGCAGGCAGCTGCCACCAAGGAAGCTGAGAACCTTAACACTTACTGCAAATCGCAGCTTTCTGATACTTATTCAAACTGGCAAGAAACATTTTTCCTACATCAATTTCAAATATTTGACAGCCTGGCCATCCATTAAATGCATCTTGTAGAGATGTCCACGGATGACTATATAATTCTTCCTTCCAGCTACTGAAAAATAATGTGATGCGTAGGAAGCTGGGAGGGCTCACAGGTCCCATAGTACCTGACAAGCAAGGGTAAAGCAGGAATAAAAGTCAGCACTGATGGGAGAAGGCCAGTAGCAGATTATACTGATTAATGGGTGGATACAAGATGCTCTCCATCACTGAGAAGCTGGAGAGCAGGGTTAGCTGCTGCACAGGGAGCAAACATTATTTGCAGTGAGAATTGATGCAGCCTATTGCCAAAAATCATGCCACTCAAATCTGCACAAGGGCAACACCAGGGAATGGTGCCGTAGGCTCACAGGGAATAAATAACAGAAACTGGAAAAAATTTAAATTTAATACAAACAAACAACAAAGAAATGTCATAAGCAAAATAAAGCAATACAACAAAATCTCAAGATGCCCTTTCTTCTTTTTTCCCACAAATCCTACAAAACTAAAGCAGAATTCCATTTGCACTCTAAACTTGAAGTTCTAATGCTAGGTGTGGCAGATGTGAGTCAGTAATCTGTTTTCCTGAAGGGGAAAACAGAGCCACAACCACTGCGGTGGGTATCGACATACACATTCAATTATAAGAACAATCAGAGATTATAAAAGACAGAAAAGGTCCTCCCTCCAGTAGGAGCCAAGACCAAGGAAGAGGTGTTAAGGGGTTAATTACCAGCTGGAACCCAAACACTTTCTTTTTAACAGTTCAAAATGTGAATCTGTTTAAGTGACATAATTTTAACCAAACACTGATACACATGTACTAAGAGAAATGTCCAGTTATTGGAGACAGTTTTAAACTTTTTTTTGGGTGTCTGTAACAACATTTCCTTTCAATTCAAACAGTTTCATAAACTTGCTACTGTAGCTCATACTCTATTTAAGACATTGTGCTCTGCAGCACAATGAGAAAATGAAATCTGTTTTCATAACCCAGGAAACTGTACATGCTGTAACCACTGTAAAACATGCCCAATTCATTTTCAGAATAAAGGTCACCTTCAGCAAACACTGCTTTATCTTTTAAATAAGACCACAGTGTTTAGCTACATTAGTATGTTCTTAGTTCAAACAGCCAAAAACGCTCAAGAGCCAGCCACCATGCAGACACAGTGCTGGTCAGAGCTGGGAGCAGTGAATGAGTCCCAGGGTGGCTGGGTGCCCCCCAGCCCTCTCTCCTTGCATTCCGTTTGTTGTAAGGGGTCAGCTGAGGGCAGATGCATCAGTGAAAGATCCAGAACTTTATTTCATTAACCAAAAGTTAATGTTTTGTTTCTGATATTTCTGAGGTTCTGTTTCTGTTCTGAGATTTTTTTAAATGCACATTTACATTTGCCAAACATTCAGAAGACGTTTTCAAGCTCCAGGTGCCCATCAAAATGACACTGCTATGTAGTTTTAGCTAAATCAGCCAATTAGGCTCAGGAAAAACTCATTGCTACTATAATTTCAGACACACACCGAATACTCAATTACTGTCATTTCAAACCTATATCCAAGAACATCTACTTAACGTGTAGAAAATCTAATTAGGTAATGCAAAATGACTTGCTGGAGAACTTAAGTAGAAATATTTTTCTAACCACAACAACAGTTTTGCATAAGAAGAAAACAAAATACAAAACAAAACAAAAAAACCCACAAACATTCTTGTGTTTATTCAGCTGGTAAAGTTTTTGCTTTACACTCCGTATGCCGTTACATTGCCCAGGATTGTGTAAAACTACAGCACTGCTTATTCAGCATAGTTCTTTTAATACATTTATTGCCATGTCTACTCTCCTAGTAAGTTGAGCTGGTAGTATGGACTAATCGAAATGTCTTTGAACATGCATTAATACTGTCCAGTTAATCATCTATTGGGTTTAGGACCAATGTCAAGCTCAATTTACGTTCTCCATGTTCAACAGGCATAAATCTTTAAAATTATATCTTTTTTTACCACTGAAAAGGTCAAAATAAATGGTTTCTCTTAATATTAAAGATTTCTGGGGTAAGGGAGAGAAACAACCTACACTCACTTGCTGAAAACATTAACTGCTTTCATTAATGGCCAAGGAAAAAATTGATAGAACCAGAATAAATAATCCAGAGTTTAGTGTATCAAAATGCAAACATTTAACAGAAACATTATGTTTCTCTATTAAAAAAGCTAAACTTTAAAGTTACAAATATATACATTTCACAATAACATTATCCTGAAAAAAGCATCTTTAAAGAAGTGATATGGAAAAGAAGGAGATGCGACCTTCTGTCTTTTCGCAGTCCAAGGCTGAATTTGGAATTACTACCACAGACAGTAAAGAATATGAAATACAACAGAGGTCCTCTGGGTTTGATATTCACCTGCCTCTTCAGCACCACCACACTCTTACTACCTCATTAATATCTGCCAGAATCAGTAAAATGACATCCCTCTGCTGCTACTATTATTTTGTTCAACCTTGATATCATGAACAAGAATGTAATCATGATAATGAACCAATTATTTTTATACAATATAGCAATCAAAAAGACTCCCTACTACTCTCTCCCTTTTTGCATGAGAATATCTGAACATTCTGGTTTTATTTCATCATCAACTGGTCACATGAAATTGTTAACATTAACAACCTACTTAGTGTTTATTTATTATTTCTAATATAAAAATAAATAAAAAATGGAAAACAGTGAAGTTTAAGAATATTCATAAGAGCTTAGAAGATGTATGATTTATGTAGGACAATGAATAGGTATTTATTGTTTGCAATATTTTACAGTATTTACTGCTATGAGTTTTGAATGGCTGCCCATCTTTCTATCACGACAATTAACCATCAATAATGCAACAGCTACACTATTATATGCACTGCATATTTTACATAGTTTATATAAAAACAGTGTTAAGGATGCTTTAGAGGATTTAACTGTTGTTTAGCAGTTTCTATACAATCCAGCCATACCTGTCTTTCAAGGGACTTTTTGTCTCATAATTCTTGTAATAGTGCCTAGAGACAGTTTTCTTTACTCAGACATATTTATAACTGGAACAAAAACATACACCTCAAACTATCCACATCTAATTTAGACAAACTGCAGTTTACTGTTATCCACATAAGAATCATGTCTGCTTTCCTACTCTATTTGTAAGATTGTTTCATGCAGATTGTAGCTCTTTCTATAAATTGTGTCTCAGTCATGCAAAAAATAAACTGACATTGACTTCAAATTTTCTGTAAGTACCCAAGAGTTGATAGGTAAGAGACAAACTACTATTCCACATGGAATTCCTCCATGTCTAAAAAGTCGTAAGTAGTATAAACTAAACATACCTTTCTGCCACAGTAAACATTCATTCTCCACTGGTAGTGAGGGACTTCACAGGGGCCATGATCAACAGCATGCTAAAGAAACACCACACGGGCAGGTAACTTCTGTGCAGTAAACTTTGAAGAAACCTATAAGTAAGCAGATGAAAAGTCAGAAGGCAAACATTAAACTAATTGCTCATGAGTCCCTTTGATGGAGCAATCCCAGGCACAGCTACAGGTTTGGCAGAGAAGAGAGTCAGAGCAGCCATGCACAGAAGGACTTGGGGGTGCTGGTCGATGGAAAAATGAACGTGAGCCTGCAGTGTGTGCTCGCAGCCCAGAAAGCCAACCGTATCCTGGGCTGCATCAAAAGAAGCATGACCAGCAGGTCGAGGGAGGTGATCCTCCCCCTCTACTCTGCTCTCGTGAGACCTCACTTGGAGTACTGTGTGCAG
>JAOEHY010037485.1:6080-20844 GCA_025447955.1 Psilopsiagon aurifrons | reverse complement strand
GGGTGATATGGTTTAGTGTGAGGTGTCTCTGCCCATGGCAGGGGGGTTGGAACTAGATGATCTTAAGGTCCTTTCCAAACCCTATCTATTCTATGATTCTATGATTCACTACTCTATGATTCTATGATTCAATACTCTATGATTCTATGATTCACTAAGGAGAGGGTACTGATGGACAGTGTGTTGCGATGATCTAAACTATGTGCAACCAATAGCAAATTCAGCATTAACACCTCTATATACCTAAGATCATGAAGAGATAAGCAGATTTTAATGTCTGCCCCCATTTCAAAACTTAGTGTGCCCCGGGATGACTTCTAATTTGCCTGAATAGCCCAATATTTAAGTCTCCATAGCATAATCATGCCTGGAAGGTCATTCCACACATTTTTTGTTCCTGTGAAAAACTGCTGCCAGGCATCTGTGTTCAACCTTTTCTCCTCTCATTCTTTTTTCCATTTATGCCATCTGGTCCCATTACTTACAGCCATCTCAAAGTTCTAATTTAAGAGGACATTCCTCTGAATCATGGCTTAGTCTTGCCCATACTTTTTGAAATATATTGAAAGAGATTTTTATTTTCAGTCTGAAGGTATTAAAAAAAAACAAATAAACACAGTCATTACCTGCCAGCCACTACTGCCCAAGTGATTAAATCTTTACATAGGCTTATTAAAATCAAAAAAGTCCAACTTCTTGACAAATCAATCGGCCCAGGCAACCAAATGATATAAGCATACCCTAATATATTAAGTACAGCACACTGGCACCAAGTAATAAACAGGACAGGCAGAACGATTCTGCATTTATACAATTGCAGCCCCACATTTCCTTAGCTGGGAGAAATATGACAGCTAAAAAGAAAAAATCCTAACTGGTAGCCAAGGTATTCTGCTCCATTTGCTCTATGTCCCAACTCCTTTTTTGAAGCCCAGGAAATTCCTCAGCCTTACTGCTAATATAACCTTCCTCTTCCATCTTAAATACAACACAGAAGAGCAGAACAGCCTGAATATAAGACATACCACAGTAAGGACTGTTCTCTCCTTAGTTGCACCCATGTTTGCCAACACAGAGAAAATTCTAGTCTTATACCTAATCTCACTTTGGATGTTCCAACCCTGTTTTATCTTGAACTATTAAAACCCCATGAAAGAGATATATGTAGTCAAAATTTCATGCAAATATTTAATATAATCTAGATCTTATTGTACGAAGTATTTCCACATTTAAGCTGTAACATTATAGTTTTATATTTACTACAAAAAACTGCAGCAACAAGAGACAATTGTCCCTTGCACCTTCATGATAGCGGATAAGACTATTACTTTTTGGTTGAACCTCTGAACTGTTTAAAATTAAGCCAACTTCAGCCAAATTTGATAAAGGAAGTTTAGCAGGAGGCTGATATTTCATATTCAGCTTTCAGCTTCAAGCAATCTTTTAAAGCCTGAAGAATGGAATTATAATAAAATGCTGACAAGCCCTTACTGTAGTGGATAGTTCCTGCTAGAGGGTGGATTGCCTATTGTTGACATTTCAAGACATATGAATTTACATTTAAGGAATGAGATGCAGTTCACATTCAGTAACTGTGTATTAGAACAGTAAACTCTTTATGGCTTTTTCTATTTGATAAATGTGAAATAAATATCAACAAGATAATTCAGATTCTTCTCCTTTCCTAAATTCAAGTCAAAATGCTTCAGACTTCAACCCTAAAGCCAATTTGGTCTATCAAGCGTTACATGACAGTAGCATTTAAATAAGAAAAGTCTCCTTTGAAAAAGGACTCAATTCTAACACTTATGACTTAAGTGCAGCTCCAGTGATTTAATGCAATTGATGTAGATGCTCTCCCTCCTGCTGCCATGCAGTTGAGTTTAAAGGGTTATTTTTAAAAATAACCAAAAACTAGTTCTGAGCCTTCCATTAATAAACTGTGGTTCCACGAACAACTGAATGCTGTTTCTTCTTCTGAACAAACACAATCATAATGCAGGGCTGTCTGCTGCCATTTTCACAAGAATCTCCAACATTGCACAAGGAAATATCATTACACCAACCCAGCACCCAAAACTTTTAACCAAGAATATGTATACTGTTATTTGACTTGCAAACAGAAACCTGATTATTGAAATTAGAATGCCAGATATATCCCCATTTACCACTCTAATACACAGAAGATCATGAAATGAAATGAAATAAATGTTTTAAAGAGAGACCTAAACAACAGATGATTTTCTGATCAGCGTACTAATTTCAGTTACAAAAAGATACAGACCCCAGGAATCTTCCTCAAACTTTTTTAAAGTACCCTTAATATGAGGACCTCCTATTTACCAGAGGATTCATTTTTCTTATTCCTTGGCAAAAGATACAGCTTAGAATAAATACACCTGGCTTTTTTGTTCTCAGTCGCTACCTTGTGATAGTCCTGGGTTCAGCAGTAGCAGTCATTTTTTCTCCTTCTTAGTAGCTGGTGCAGTGCTGTGGTTTTGACTTTCAGCCTGGGAACAGTGCTGATAACACCAATGGTTTTAGTTACTGCTCAAATGTTTGACCAAGGTCTGACCAAGTCTGACCAAGGACTCTCTGAGCCTCATGCTCTGCCAGGGAGGAGGGGAAGCCGGAAGGAAGCAAAGACAGGACACCTGACCCAAACTAGCCAAAGAGTCATTCCATACCACAGCACGTCATGCCCAGGATGTAAAAACTGGGGGCAAGGACCGGAAGAGGGGTTTAACTGCTCAGTTGGGCTGGGTATCAGTTGGAGGGTGGTGAGCGGTTGTATTCTCTTCCCTTGTTATTTCCCTTATCATTATTATTTTTGGTGGTAGCAGCAGTGGTTTGTGTTATACCTTGGTTACTGGAGTGTTCTTATCTCAACCCGTGGGAGTTACATTCTTTCGATTCTCCTCCCCATCCCTCCAGAAGCCAGGGGGAAGGAAGGGGGGGAGTGAGCAAACTGCATGAGTTACAGCTGGGCTTAAACCACGACAGTTTCATATGAAATTCCATGCAACCTACAAAAATCACTCATAGACTATTTTGCGAACAGCTGATAGACTGTAAAATTACCACTACTTCCACTGTTTTCAATTTGCACTTTTTTTTAATCATCATTTGATAAACCTCACTTTCAATAGTAATATAGCATTTCAATGTTTGATTCGTATCTGCTCATCCCGAAAACAAATATGGAGTTCTTTTCCAATGCAAATTTTTTCCTCAATATACATTTCAGTTTTGAAAAGATTTCTTTTCAGAATATCCCACTCAATCACAACTGTTACACCAATAATGCTATGACACATTTCCGTATTCTGTAATTTCCATGAGGATCCATTATATAGTCCTAGATTATAATATCTAGTGTTTTCATCCTCTGTATAGTTGAACTGTATGAGAATACAGTTCAACTATATTCATGCAATACAGCTCAACCATATTCATGCAATTCATTCTCAAATAACTAGCCCCTCAACAGAAATTTTAATTTTCTAATGTAATATATAACCAGAATATGCACACAAACACTCACAAATCATTTCTGATAGCTCACTTTTTCCTTTTCCTTTTTTGGGTATAACAGAATTGGAAATTTCCCACTACATTTTGGAGTACTATGTGAGAAGTTTCCAGCTTTTTGGAAACCTGATCTGTAACAGAAATCACATAACAAAAACAAAATAATTAATTTTTAATTCAACAGCATATAAAAGTTACATATGATAGAGCTTACAAGCTCATTGGAAGAATCATTTATGCAATTAAACCCAAGCAGAAGCATGAAGTCAGATCTCAGACTCCTAATTTTAAATATGCAATCCTAGCTTAAAATTCTGTGTCAGCAGTCCAAATCCACTTTGGATCTTTTCTCTCCTTATTGTGTCTTTTCTGACATATACACGTACCTAACAGTCTCATCTACAAATACACTTTTTATCATAACACAGGATGAAGTTTTTTTACAACTGTACATTTTGTAAGCCACAGATGTACCAGAACAAACTCAGAGATACCAATTTTACAAATAGGATTATATTAAATAAACAAATTTGAATTTCACACAGAATTTCCACCATAGCTATAAAATCTTTGGCACTGTAAGGTTTTCTTTAGATTTATTTACACCGTCTTGACTCCTTGGGACCAAGCAGGACATAACTGCTGCCACAGCTAATATTTAAATGACATTAAAATGAAAAAGAATATAATTTTTTAAACATTCATTAGGAAATACACTATTTTGTAGAGATACCAGTTCACCTTAAAAGTCAGATACAATAACAGACAGCAGGGCAGATGGGTGAAGGTGTTATATAAATAAGTAAAAAGATATTATAAAGTGAAGGCTATGTTACAAGTATCACAAAGTACTGATGTAACTACTGGAAATAAATTCAAAGGAAGAAATGAGCTTTTGTCTGTTATCCATGGTTTTCACATTGGGAGGGGATGGGAATTTTATTTCTAGCCTTTGTAGTGATATTATTTCACTCCTGCCACTACGCAGAGAATTTTCATTTCTATCGTTTACAGCACACTGTGGACTTTGCCCACTTGTCTAAAGCAAACAAGTAAAGTACTTGCCCACACGAAAATGAGAACTGACATCTTTTTTATTATTTGGAGGCATTTCTGCTGGCAGAGGGGGGAGCAGTGAGTGATACCAGTGCGAAAATTGACAAACATCACCAACCCAATTACTTTAAGGGTGAACGTACATAAAGAAAAAGTGCAACCATCCAACTTCAGTTTTGGCACTTACACAGGGGATTTTATTGCAACTTTGCCTTTCCTCTGCCTTTGATATGCATAATCAGAATGAAAATATGCAATATTTATTTCTCATACCTTTCCATTTCCTCACATCACTACAATTCCAGATCGCTATCTAGTATCCTTTGTATCTGGTTTTGATGTCACTGAATGCCTGGCTTCAGGAAAGAGCAAAACAATTCCTGTGGGACTTCATCCAATGACTCTTTCCATTATACTTCCGGGATTGACACAAAAAGTCTCGGAGGCTGCCCTCCATAAAATAGCACTCATTGCATCGCAATTCAAATGTAATTTAGAATTCACCTCAGACTTGGACCATAATTTGTATTTGCAAAATGTATGATAATTAATTCTAATGACATTAAAATAATCTCCCATTTTGGTACTATCATATGGTAAACAAATGCCTAAAAGCAATTCATTTTGATCACATTCTATTTCAAGGAGGTGATCCTACCCCTCTACTCTGCTCTCGTGAGGCCTTTCTTGGAGTATTGTGTGCAGTTCTGGTGTCCTCAACATAAAAAGGACATGGAACTCCTGGAACAAGTCCAGAGGAGGGCCAGGAGGATGATCATGGGACTGGAGCACCTTCCGTATGAAGACAGGATGAGAAAGTTGAGCCTGGAGAAGGCTGCGTGGAGACCTCATAGCAGCCTTCCAGTATCTGAAGGGGGCCTGTAAGGATGCTGGGTAGGGACTCTTCATTAGGGACTGTGGTGACAGGACAGTGAGTAACGGGTTCAAACTTAAAGAGGGGAAGTTTAGATTGGATATAAGGAAGAAGTTATTTACTGTAAGGTTGGTGAGGCACTGGAATGGGCTGCCCAGGGAAGTTGTGAATGCTCCATCCCTGGCAGTGTTCAAGGCCAGGCTGGACAGAGCCCTGGGTGACATGGTTTAGTGTGAGGTGTCCCTGCCCATGGCAGGGGGATTGGAACTAGATGATCTTAAGGTCCTTTCCAACCCTAACTGTTCGATGATTCTATTTCATAGTACTTGTAAAAATACCTCACATGATTTAGTTTCACAATATTATTCCACAAGAAATGATCAAAACAAGCTTTTTTATAGAGTATGAAAATCAAATACTTAACTCAGTAAAAAAAAATAAATTAGTTATCAAATATGAAAAGTCATGTTCTCAATAATAAGTAAACCAAGTTTGCTTTCAGGTGTGGTAAGTAGTAAATAGGGTACCATTACTCAATTTGCATTTGTACTCCATTTTATTCTACATTCAAGGGATTCAACAGATTACTAATTAACATTACCTATAATTATTTTTATGTTACTTGATCTTTTTAAGATCTAAAGAGATAATGAAGGGTTAAATCGTGACATGTGGCTATACTTAGAAAAAATTATGCATGTGTATGCATACACACAGACACAGCTTAATGAAGCAGTCTCTTAATAATATTGTTGAAACCAGCGGCAACCTCTGCCGTCATAGAGCCATTAGCAAATTGCTGCAAATTTATGATCTTGAAAGACATTTAAAAGTTAATAACAGCATTTGCAGATTTGTCCAAGTCACAAAGTCCTGGTAGACTTTGCTGTTCAATTCACATTTTGTGATAGCACCTTAAAATCAGAACAGTCACTACAGAACATCCTTAAGCTGAGCATTACCTTCTGAGCACTTCCTTCAATGAGCCCTCCATATCACTGGAAAGAAAAAATTAATGAAATTTTCATTGCCACTGTTCATTATTTGACTGGCATCTGCGTGTAAAGGGCTTAATGGCTTTCCTGTGCACTGAACAGAAAGTACAAAACCTATGTAAAACTGGAAAGCATAGGCACATTAAATGCTAAACTAAAATATCCCAATCCACTATGCTCTGTAAACTGAGAGTAGGCTTTTTAAACAACATAGAGGGATGTAACTACAGAATTCATTAAACTGAGTGGAAGTCATACAGCTAAAATTTACTGCCATAGAAAAAGTTATCTTTAGAACACATGTAATAAAATTTAAGTATCGGCTGTGGTACCTGAATATATTAAATAGTCATCAGAGACAAAAACTGTTGTGAGGCTGCAGCATAAAGCCAAAGTAAAACCATGGAGCTTTATGATGCACATGTCCAGCAATCACAGTAATATATTATACACACCTTGTAACTGACTAATTACTAATGCTCTTGATTTTATTTAATTTATTTTGTCTACCTAAATGGTCTCTAAAGTGCCTGTCCACATTTGCATTTTAATGAATAATAATTGGTATTTATTTAGCACTTTCTATTATCACCTCAGAGTTTCATTTACCGATTAATATTCCTTATTACCTAAAACAAACTATTCATAGATATTGAGATTTGGGAATTACTAGCAAGCAAGAGAAACTCTGTGGATAGCATTATAATTTGGTTAACTCGCTGGCTTTAGCCTTAGCTTTTGCATTGCAGTAGGTGTCTCTGGTGGCTGGGGATGCCTGGACTTCACGAAGTTGTGCTGCAGTTCTGGGGAAATGAAGAATTAAAGAGACTGCTCACTGTGATGCCTAAAGAAAAATTTTAATTTATACCATTTTTGACAAAGTAAGGTCGTAAATCACCCAGGAAAAATGAGCAGTAATCACTGCTTTCCAGAACGGTACCAATAAGAAAGAAAACACTGGAGTATACTGTGATCAAAAAAAAATTGTATCAGATATCAGGGCTTGTTCACGTCTATGAACCAGACTGAACAGTACATATTTCCTTTAACCATACGAGGCCATCTAAGAGCAGTGAAAAAGCGTCAGCATTAATTCCAGAAAGTGCTTTCCATCTGTATTTGTTTATTTGGTTGCTGATTTTGAAAGTCAGAATTCAGTGGTCAGTCCAGTGATTTCCTTATTTTGTTTGGGTTCTTTAGGAAAAAAAAGAAAATAAATAAAACCTGACTGTTACTGCTATAGTAAATATGATTATATAGCTTACAGCTGTGGATATCCACAGTATAAAGAAACAAATCTATATGAGCACAAAATAACATTTGGATTTCATATTCATGAATGGTTCTCTGGCAGATGAAGTTTAAATGTCAAGCCTCTGTGAAAAGATTCCCCCCTTGACATTAATCTTTTTCACCCACACATTCTTCTCAGGAAATTCATATTCCAGCACCTTAGGAAGTACTTTGTATTCTTTTCTCACGTATCTCCCTATTTCCTGGGATAACGTTGAACTTAATCTAAACCAAGCACTCATGCAAGGGGCTGCCCTAAATTTCAAAACTGTTACGTGAAAGCTGTGCTCTCTGAAGACTATAGTCTTCATACTAACCTTTTATCATACACAGAATCCATAAAAAAATAAGCATAAGATAGATACCTAGGCTAGCCTCCCAGGCAATGCTGCCTAAGGATGAAGTATGTCACTCTCTGAGCAAACATCTTGAATAAATGAAAGATACCCTGAAGTGCTTTCTCTGTCCCTTACAGCTCTAAGTGGAGCTTATGCTAACTCAGCTATACACACTGACACCGTAGACAACGAAAACAGATCTCCCTTTATGAAAGATAGTAACAAGCATTATAATTTTTGACTGAATTGTCAATATTTACATGCACATTTTGCAAAGGCATTCTGCCTTAAACGGGCTGCAGGTATGGGTCAAAACATAATCTAATGAAGAAACACATTACAAATAGTTTTAAGAAACTTGGGGAAGAGTATTACCATTTTATGTCCAGAGGTATAATCTCTGGGAACAAGAATCATCCAAAAAGAAAGCTATAGTCAGCCATGTTATCCCTGGTTAGAGAAAACAAAGGTTCGCAAACAGCCTGCTCTAAAGATTTCCTTTAAATATAGCAACAGAGAAAGTCCCATAGTGAGACTGAAAACTGAAGAACTACTGACTTCAAAACAATTGTGATGTTTAAGCATAACTGTGGTAGCAACCTCAGGCTTACCTATTTTTTGTGAAGTAAAAAAGTAAGGAAAGAAGAACATCTATTCACACAGCATTATTTTAAGAACCCTGGGCTATTAACATTGTTAATAACTTTCCCATCTAGTTGGTTTTAAATAAGCGAGGAAGTAAGATAACAGCGCGTCAAATACTTCAAATCATATAACTGATAATGAAAGAGAGATTAAAAAAAATAAGATCAGAGTACACAGCAGATTTAAAGAAAGCATGTAATCATTGCACAGCACAAGATGGCCTCTGGGCTGCAATCAATCAGAAACCCCTTATAAAATTATTACAGTGATACAGTCGAGGGTTTCAAAAAGTAACAGTACTAATACTGAGTGAGGTGCTTGCCCAACTTGATATTAATAAAGGATTAAGGCAGGGAGATACATGGTTCCCTTGGTTCCCTACGGGTGATTCTGGGAAACCAGTGCCATTGCTGCAGTTTTCAGGATGGGCCTGCAGCAACCTTTTGATATGCTGATCAGTCTGCTAACTTAAGAAAGCAAGAACATATCATAAAGATCATGATGTCTGGAGACAAAATGGGACATAAGATTAGGAAAGATAAGGCAAAGATATCTTCTTGAGCTGACAAAAATAGTCTTAACTAGCCAGCAAAACTTGGTAACCATGAATACCAATGAATCTGAACATTTAGGTGCAAAGGAACACTAAGCTAAAAACAGTAATAAAGAAAAAAAGGTTAAATCACATTTTTAAGCTGTAAGCAGTCAGTGAGAGAGACTGATTTCAGGTGTACAAGACCATTATATGGCTTATTCTTTTCTACAGAAGTGGGACACAATCACCTATCTTCAGAGAAGAAATGCATTTTAAAACACTGAAATTGAAATAACAAAGTAAATTAGCGGCTAAAGGGAACAGCATAGGAGATGCAAGTAGAGACACGCATAGGAAGAAAACTAGTCAGAACTCAGCAGTCAGGGAAATGACAAGGTCAAAAAGTTCATTTAAACATCCGATAGCAGTCTTCCCATGCAAATCCAGTATCAAGAAAAAAAAGAAATAACATGCGAAAGACCAAGGGCTATGACTGGAAATGGTTACTTGAAGACATTTGAGTAACATATGAATGGCCAAGAGCTCTGAGTTCCCAGAAGCCTGGCAAGAGCTGGAGGAACACAGAAGACTGCAGATGCAGAGAAGGGATGTAGTACTGAAAAAAACAAACAAACAAACAGCATCAACCAATGCTTACAATCTATAAATACTTTAATGCACAATTCCAATTAAATGCATTTGTCTTTAAAATATGAAATACTGAAGTCCAGTCTAGACTGGGCAGAGAAATAATAAATTAGAAAAAGCAGAAACATTACTTCAACATTCCAGACACTGAAGACTTTTTCATGTTTTGTAACTGAATGGATGCATAATTTCAAAACAAAATCAACCCAAATACTTTTAAATAAGTGGACAAAAACATATACATTGCTTTTACCACAAAGAAGCTTTGCTTTCCCCATATTCTTGCATCCTTCCTTCTACACACTGTGAATTTTTTCACTTGAAGGTTTGCATATTGCAATGCCTTGTTCCTTGATTGACATGGTCAAAAAAAAAAACCAAAACCACAAACTATCAGCATAGAATAACATTCATTTAATCACAACTGCACTTAATCCTAAGCAACATATACAAGAAATAGTAGTCGAGATCATAATAATGAAAATATAATAAGCAGGTTTCCACACACTCATTCATCCAAACTCCCAAGGAAACAGCACAAAAAACATGTGAACCACTTCTTCAATAAAAAATAACCAACCAACCAAACAAACAAACAAACCAAACAACCGACACAAAACAACAATCCCACTGACGGACTAGCATTTTAATGAGGATTTTCAATTCTCAAACACTGAATTCCATCAAATGATGACATTATTCTGCAAGTTTTTTTCGGTGTATACCCTTGTATATAACTTCCTCCCATTTTTGCTTCTAATGACACTCAACAAAATAAAAATTAAAGAAATCTATTCACATTTTTAGTCTGTTGCCTTGATGTAAACAGAAGCCCACCAGTAATTATTCACCCAGGCCAGTATCTGCAGGTACAAAATGGAAAGAATGTTCATGGTGGATGTTATTTGAAAAAGGCAAGCATTTAAGCAAAAAAGAAAATTAAATTTCATATTTCAGTCCACATTGGTTGCATCACTTCAAGAAAACATGTACAAAACACTTCAATTTATCAGGCTCTAACACCAGTTCCTGAATACAAGGACTTAAGGATATGAGACAACCATACCTGAAGAAGAAAAAGAAAAAAGAAATACAAAAATTACCACCCTTTAACATGGTCTACAATTCAGAGAGAACAACAGTGACCACCTGATTCTAAACCCACCGTGCATAGTCTGAAAAGCATTCAGGAACACAGCACCAACTCAATCTCCGCCATGTCACAACACGTCCCTTAGAGAGAAAGGGCTGAACTGTGAACACAAAGCTAGCACATCTCTCAAAGATGCAACACTCAAGATGAAATTCTCCAAATCTACTGCAGTGCATGAAATGAAATTTCTCAGATCATTTAATATATACTGATACTTTTAAGGTATCAGCTACTGAAGAAATAAGTTGAAAACTAGATCTTTATATTCATTTTGACTGTTATTCCTTTCAGAATTCATGGATTTCCTTATCCCTGTCATGATAAGAGTCTCTAAAGACCTTTGCGCATTAAAGTATATGAAAACATCATCTTTCTTCCCTTTCCTCTTCCACTGGAGAAGAAATACAGGCAGTGAAGGCTTGATCTAGGTAGTGCTAAATGTATACTTCTAGAGTTATGACAGCCTGAAGATCTAAGTGAGGCAAGACTGATGGTACAGGTAGTATCTTTTTTCCCAAACTGGTGGGAAGGAGACAATAAATAATAAAAAACAGTCCTTTATCAGACATGTATCCTAACTGCAAACAGTATGCTGTTCTAGGAAAGCATTCCTGTTTATGTTGTGATTTCTATAACCATACAGTTGTCTGTAATGTTAGGTTATAGAAAACAAGGTCATAAAAAATGTATTTCTGCCTATTTAAGAAAAGCATGGGTCTGTGATTGCTGTTAGTTCTTGTCTGTGTAACCATTTCAGATTCACCCATAAGGACTTTTTATCTTCAAGGCAGGGAAGCTTAGTATTTACTGTGCAGAGCCCTGCTGTGCCAAAGGAACAAAGCATAGACAGCAGATAAACAACAAAACCTCCACTGACAGCAGTTCAATTTTTCTATAAACAAACGGGTTTGGTTAGTTCAAAAATCCTTCTAATTCACCCACAGAAAGTTAAAAATAAACACACAGTTTTCACAGTTACAAGAGGGAACAACCTTATTTTGCTCCTGTAGTCCTTTCCATGCTTGAAGACAACATTTAGCCTTTCTAATCAAGCAAACAAAGCTGCTTTTTTTTTTTAATAACATAATCATATAATCAAGTAAAAATTCCCAAACTGCCATTTATTTTTTTTTTAAATGCCCCCCCCAAATTTTATATTTAAAATAATTATTTAGGAATAGCAGCTAGTATTTCTCAGGATATATGGTCACATCTATCAAGCCCTCACATATGAACCTGCTAAACAAACTGACCAGTCTAAGTGAACATTTAGACCAGATGCTAGCTGAGCTTGTTGATAATCTGTTTTAAGCATCATTGAACTTCATATTTAAATTGTTACATTCTATTTATACAAAAGTATGTGAAATATGAAACATATTTTGAATGAGTAGCTCAACAACAGACTACAAGTATTTGATATAAGCTGGTTAGTGAGACATAGGCAAAATAAAACAATTATGAAAAAATTGTTGATCGAGCATCATTTGGTCTATTATTCTAATAAAAGAATTGACTGTTAAAGTTATTAGAAATTGTGACAGCATCCTATAATCTGTGTAAGTGCCCTGGCCAAATAATAACTGTGACACAGTGGTGCATGTTTCCACTGGCAAAAGGAAATAATGTAGAAAGATATTGCAAGCGCGTTTTCTATTTAATGTCTAAAACGTCCTTTTGTGACTCTTGGAGCTGAACAAACCCAGCCAGGGTGTACATAAGGGCAAAATCCTACCTCATGTCACTGTGATTGACTACTACAGAGGAAAGGGCAAAAAAACCCCACAACCCGTCAGCAGAAATAGACCACGTGTTATCCAAGCTTCACAGGAAAAGCCCTTCTGAAGCACAATTAGGACACATAATACATACTCACTGCAGAGTGTGACAACCTTATGCCCACACATTCACCTCAATGAACCATGCCTAGAGATAAACAGCAATTTTTATTTCACTGAGGAGCCTAGCACATGGGTACACGCTCTTGGACAGGCTGAAAATACTGAGCATATGCACATCTTTGCGAAAGCAGCAGGACACAGATTTCCAAGCTACTTCTCCATCTAATGTGCTAAATATCAGGAATTTCAGACAAAAATTTCACTACAGAGCTATCAGAAACTCAGGGAACCTAAAGCATGTAAATATATACGCATACACAGACAACTTTATGTATAGCTAGTTCAAGTAAATAAATCATATACCTTAGCTATTGTCAAGTTTTTATGTTTAATATTGGCATTTACAGAGCATTTCCTCTGTATAATGTAGAACATATCAACTATTTCTAACTCATCTTCAAACCTAAAAGTATCACTAAGCCTGGAAGGCAGAGACAATATAGGACCTCCTAAGGGCAACATATTCTTTCTCTCTCATTTTCCTTTTCAGGAAAGCCATCTCACACTAATCCATGTAGCTTTTTATTAGATACTACGTACACATGATGTACAGCAAAACAAAAGACAACACAGAAACTAGATGTTCTGAGGAAGCTACCTAATATCACCTAAAGTGAAGCCACCTTGTGCAAAAGCAATTCCTATCTGAAGACTTTAATGCCCCTCTGGAAGTTTCTAATCCATTAAGATCTTGGCACCAACACTCAGAATCAACTGCACAAAAGGCCAGGCTGTGTTTTATGAGCTACCATAAGAGTTGTATACTCTGGAACAATGGATATCGAAGTCCAGAGTGATTTGCATCAGGGCTTCCTCAAGGAGGTTTATACAGTTTTGTAAGACAATACTGAATATTCACTAAAGGAAAAGGCATGAATGACTATCTCAGTTGCAACTAGCTAATCTCTTAAAGTGTAAAGGAATAGGCATATGGAATACTAGGGCACAAGAAAATCACATAAAAGCAGATATTTACATCTAAAACCAAATAGTTCAACTATTAGCAAAAAACAAAGCCTGAAAGATTAACATTAGTACTGATAAATTTAGATGAGAGAATGCTAACACATACAGTGCATCTGCAATTTTAACAGTTTCTTAACAAACCACTATTTTCAAGAACAGCTTCCATCCAAGTGTTGGAAAAGTAACATTAGCTTAAAACGCAATGGATAAAAATGCATTTTCTCTTTATCAGAATGTAAATTTAGGCCAAAGATCCTTTTCTCTTCGAAAGGCAGGCTTAGAAATGTTTAATGTCCCATTTTATTCTGGCAAGTTAGCTCATAGCAATCTGCTTCTACTGTGATAGATACCTAGCATTGCTTACATATTTGGGGCCTAGATTGCTTACTTTACTGGAATTCCTTTCAAGAAGTAACTGATTAGTATGAGCATAGAGTCTTACTCAGGGTACAAAATTAACATACTCACCCAAACCAATTCTCTCAGTGAGAGGGTTTTTTTGCTGGGTTGACAAAGAACTTTATAAACAATTCACCACACATGAAAAAAAAACCCATAATGTTCATTTCCATTACACACATCCTTGTGATTTCATGAAAGCAGTGAATATCAGACTGCTATTCTCAATGAAAGAATACATGCTAATAGACCACACTAAACAAATTCCAATCTCTACTGTATCCATGTGATCCTTCTGAGTGCACTAAAGCTGGCTGAACAACCCCAGACACACAGTTTGGCTCATGGAGGGTATACGCTGGAGGGAAGGAATGCCATCCAGAGGGAACTTGACATGCTTGTGAGGTGGGCTGATGCCAACCTGATGAAG